>JAVJIF010018504.1:0-171875 GCA_038442645.1 Agave tequilana
ACTCTTTTGTTTGAACTATGATCATGATTACCTCAGTTTCTAGAAGTAAATCGATCACGACCACCACTACGTCCAAAATTACTTGCATTCGCTTAAGAGCATGATGTACTTGCATTCACTTCAGGGAATGGTCTTGAGTCAGTTGAATGAGATTGATGATTATCAAAATCTCATTGTTTTGTTCAGCAATCAGAAGGTATAAAATCAGCAAGAAATATTTCTTAAATCTCTTTTTTCACTGTATAGCTACTACACGATCATATTTGATGCATAAAAAGCAATAAATATTTTGATTTTATAATCAGAGTTCACAGATGATCAAATTAAAAATCAAATAGAAGATTATATGCGTAATAATATGCTCGAAAATACAGGCTCGAGTTCTATTAATTTAGGGCTTCAGTCTCTAAAATTATATCTCAATTTAGAACTTCAGGTTCTATAATATTTTAGACTTTTAGGTTAAATCTCTAAGTTGTGAACTTCGGATTCGAATCTTTAAGTTATGAACTTTAGGTTCATATACGAATAAAGAAAAATTAATCTTTCATAAAAAAATATTAGAAATATATTGAAAACAAATGGTATTTGAAACTATAGTATAAATCTTACAAGTTAGAGATAAGCACAGTTAAATTACTATAACTTCAAATCATGTCTGCACATTCCGATATATTAATAAGACAATGGATCAAATAAAATAAAAAATTAGGAGAAAACAAGTATACCAAGATTGAGACCCACAACCACGCAAGCACCTCAGTTTGATCCTACCTTGATCCTCTATTGCTTGAAGCATTCATGCTGATAACATGTTATAAACTAAGAAAAATTTTAAAAAAGAGAGGAGAAAGCCAAGAGAAAGTATTCTCAAACTTGTGTATTTTTCATTCTTTCTTTTAACCTATATATTAGGCATATAGAAGTATAGGTTACAAAGAAAATGTGGAGAGGTAACTCACTATCTCATGCATTCACAACATGCATTTATAAAGAAAAAGATGAAGAGCTCACCCCCACTAACTCATGCATTCACAGCATGCATTTATAAGAAAGAAGTAAAAGATGTATAGTGTTCATCCACTATCTTGTGCATTTACAACATAATGATATTTCTTTATTTTATTTATTAGGTAATTGTCTGTGCCAAATCATACGGTGGGGCATGCACCTTTGATCATTAGTTAGTTATCGAAATATTGCCCAAAAAAAAATAATACTAATTCCATCATATTCGTTGCAAGGGAGAGGGAAGGACTGTTTTCTGTTTTGGCATTTGTTTATAAATTAGAATATATGTACGCTTAACTATAATCTAGCGCGTACATATATTTATAGATTTAACCTAATATGTTTGACCCAAAAATAAATTAGAGAATTTTTCATCGGATCAAATTTGATAAACTAGTTCAATTTTTTGATCTAAACAACCTTTTATGCCCTGATACCAATTGTAAGAATCTGGGGCACCATCTCACAGTAGACTATCCCTAATAGATTAGCCTTCTAGGTGGAGTTGCTCAACGAATCCTTCTATACTCAAGATCATCCCACTGTCTAGTCGATATGGGACTATTTGTTCGACCCAATCCCAACAACTTATAAGTTCCTTATACACCCATGAACATCCCCATGTCTAGCCTTCTAGGTGGAGTTGGTCAAATCCTTATATAACCAAGATCATTCCCATGTCTAATCGACGTGGTACTATTTGTTTGACCCAAATCCCAACAACTTGTGAGTTATCCTTATATACCCATGATTATCCCCATGTCTAGCCTACAACCATTTCCTTTAATAACGATGAATAAATATAACTATAACTACAAGAATTAACTGTCAACAATTCTTTTTGCTATTTAACTATAACTACCTACATTTTTCTCAAAAAAAAAACTATAACTATTTCAGGGGCGACTCAATCCGTAGGCGAACGAGGCGACCGCTTAGGCCTCCCAAATATAGTAGGTCCCCCAAAATAGATTAGCCTATTAATATTAAATATATTAACCTTATTTATGAAATGTTGATATGTCTTAGTGGTTAAGGAAATAGACTTGAAACCTGTTGGGCTTCGCCCGCACAAGTTCTAGCCCTGTTGTCTATGAAGATTTTTTTTCTTATATTTTTTTTCATTTTCTCCTACATTAGAGATTTGCCCTCTATTTATTAAATGGTCGACATTTCATCCTTTTTTAAAACAAAAATTAGTAAATATTTTATTTTGTTGATTCCAATGTAATTGTTGAATTTATTTTTTTCCCAATAAAGTAAATTATATTGTAAAATAGTCTTAATATGAGTCTTTTCCACTTCCTTGGCTAATCAATTATAGAGTGGCTTCCACTTCCCCTCAAAATCTCTCTTCTCTCGTATTAATTAGAATATCTTCTACTTCTCCTTAAAACCTTGTTGGAAAGAGAGAGTTTACTGATGGGGAAGTTGATTAGGATCGTCGAGGGGTCGTCGAGTGATCGCCGAGGAAGTCGACGACGAAGACGAAGGGAAACAACAGCAGAAAACAAGCAGCAGCAGCAGAACAGGTTCAGCGGTCGAACGGGCCGGTCGACCGCACATGCACAACGTGCACAGTGTCAGAGACCGGTCGGAGCCGCGGTCGACCGGAATGTCTGACTGAACAGGGCCCAAACTCTCGTTGTTTTCGGTCGACCGGCGCGGTCGACCGAGGTGGAGGTCGGTCGACCGGACCGGTCGACCGACAGTCGGGTTTGGGCTGAAATCTGCAGTTCGGAAACCTGTTGTATTTAAGGGCTGCTATTGTTTTCTAGGGTAAGAATCTTGTAGAAGAACCTGCGAAAGAGAGATAGCAAAAGGGTTCTCTTGCATTCAAAGAGACCAAGAGCTATTGTAATCATCTTCCTAATATAAATCTCTCCATTGATTGCCCCGAGGACGTAGGCACGTTGGCCGAACCTCGTTAAATCTCATTTTTGCGATTGATTTGTTCTTTGGATTTGTTGGATTGTTCTTTGTGGTTGAGATCTGTTGGATCCTCTATTGGTTGTTGTCGGTGCGCACACAACAAGTGGTATCAGAGCATCCAGGTTGCTCTTTTGGATTTCTGAGGATTCGGAAGGGCTCGAGATCGGATCCGGTGGAGATCGTGTGTCGATCTCAGATCTGAGGTATTGGGTGTTCGAGGAGATCGTGTGTCGATCTCAGAAGGACTCAAGGAGGGCTCATTGAATCCGTGGTGGAGTAGATCTGGTGAGAAACTCGATCTAGAGTTTCAAGGGACAGGTAAAAATCCTATTTTATCTGAGTAGAGATCTATTTCAAGTTAGTTGATCTTCCGCGTAGATAGAGGATCAGGAAAAAAATCTCAATGGCAGAAGAAACTGTATCTGTTAAGACAATGAAAACCCAAGGATTGAAGTTGTTAAGTTCAATGGAACTAATAATTTCGGGATGGAGGTGTGAGGTTATGGATGCACTGAATGCATCGAACCTCGAGGACACGCTCCTATTGGAGAGGAAGAAGAACACTACCACTGATGAAGATTAGGCAAAGATGAACAGATCGGCATGTGGCTTGATACGTTCATGCTTGTCACAAGACATAAAATACCTTGTGCAACATGAGACGTCAGCGAAGAAACTGTGGCAAACCTTGAAAAGAAGTACCTGAAGAAGAGTGTAGAGTCCAGGTTGCAGCTTAAGAGTAAGCTGTATCAGTTCAGGATGCAGAAGGGTAGCACAGTCAATGAGCACATCAACCGATATACGAAGCTTCTTACAGATCTGCTGAATTTGGATGTCAAGGTAGAAGAGGAAGATAAGGCGGTCATTTCTGATTCACTTCCTGCAGAGGAGTACGAGACATTCACACTGACCTTCATTAATGGAAGGCAGACCTTGGATTATGATGAGGTGTCGTCTGTGCATGATGAGTTATGACACAAAGAAGAATGAGAGGCATCCTTCACAGTCAAGCTCAGTGGCGGAGGCACTGGAAGTAAGAAGCAGAAGTTCATCGCGGAAGGGTAAGGAGGTGAGAGGAAGATTGAAGTCCAGGTCGGGTATAGGGATCTGAGGAAGGATCAGTGCATTTTGTGCCGAGAGATAGGGCAGAAAGTGGACTGTCCGAAGTTCAAGGGGGAAGAAGAAGGAGCCGAATGCTGAAGCAAATCTATCAAAGGTGACGAAGAAGAGAGGAGTAGTTCACAGGAAGATGGAGCAGATTCTCGTCAGGTTCTCGTTTTCAGTCAGTTCTCCCATTAGTGGTAACTCATGGAAAGATGAGTGGATTCTGGATACAGGTACAACATACCATGCGTGCCCTAACCGGGGCTGGTTTTCCAACTTTGAGCAGCTGAAGGGGTGTTCGGTCGTTATGGGCGACGACACCCATGTAGCGTGGAGGGTGTAGGTACAATCCGAATCAGGATGGTTGATGGGATAGTAAGGGAGCTGAAAGGAGTGAGGTATGTACCTCAGTTGAAGAGAAATCTAATCTCCGTGGGAACTTTGAAGCATCGAGCATGCTGATATCTGTTCGAGATGGCGATCTCAGGATGATCAAGGGCTCGATGGTGGTGATGAAGGGGTCCGCCTGAGGAAATCTCTACTACTTGAAGGGTAGTACGATTACAGATCAGGTGGAGACTTCAAGTTCATCAGATAATGTTGGCCCGGAGGACTGGCAGGGAAAGGTCGGACACGAAGATGGAAGGTCTTTGCAAGCTCCTGCAAAGAAGGAATCCATGGAAGGTGCTGCTACCTGCAAGTTGGGAGGTGGACACAGCGTTCTGGATAAGAAGACGGTGAGATTCAGCACCAGTACTCACCACAATGAAGGTCTTCTTGATCGTGTTCACGTGAGCGTATGGGGACCTACTAAGACGGCATCGCTTGGAGGTCACAGGTACTTTGTCTCTTTCATTGATTGTTCATCTAGGCAGTTGTGGATATATCCTATGAGACAAAGGGGTGAAGTCCTAGATGTGTTGAGGAAGTGGAGAGGAAAAATGGAGAGGCAGATAGGTAGGAAGATAAAGGAGCTTCATATTGGTAATGTTGGAAAAGACATTGACCGATTCCTACAGTTTGGCCAGAACACAGGGATTGCTACTCACTTCTCAACAGGTACAGATGGGTTGGCTAAAGAGATAGTCCGTTCCTTGCTGGAGGAGGTTCGGAAGTTATTGTCTAATTCAGGATTGGACAAGTCGCTTTGGACTGAGGCGACTGAGTATGCTAGCCATCTCAGGAACAGATCGACTGCAATAGGAGGTAAAGCTCCATTGGGAACCTAGTCTGGAAAATTTGCTCAAGATCATGGTGTGTGCTGTGGGAGTTTGGAAGTCCGGCCTACTTCAGTGCCAAGAGTGGCAAGGTGAATCCGCGAGCAAAGAGGTTTGTCTACTTGGGCGTCAAGGGAAACAACTACAGGTTGTGGGACCCTGAAGACAAGAAAATCATGATGAGCAGACATGTCACACTTGGAGAGGCTTCAGTAGTGAAGTCCACTGTCTCTCAGCAGGTAGAGAGGACGGAGACCAAGGAAGGATTGCAGCGGGTGGAGGTTGATGCTACTCCATCATCTCCAGTTGGTTCGGCATCAGAGGAGACTTCATCGGAAGTGACACGGGAGGAGTTCAAGATACCAGGGGTGATGCTGAACAGGATGACGACATTGCAGAGGATGTCGAGTTATTTGCAGCCATTGGAACCAAGGTGAAACCACGGTCGTGGTTGAAGAAGCATGAATCTCAAGCTTGTAAACGCGACAAGCTCAAGTTGAAGGCCGTTGCTCTCCATGATGGTCGGGAAGAGGTTCATATGACTCAGTCTGACAGGTTCACTGCTGCAGATATAGGTACCATTATTGAGCTTGCTGAAGCTCATTTAAATGAACTACGGTTGGCTTGATCCTTTTGGGCAAAGGTACGTAGGCAGCCGTAAAGGCGCAGCCATTTGGTGATGCAACTCTTATGAAGCTAATTGGGTTCTCGAGATGTTATTCTGGACCTTCACGTAGAGGTGAAGAGTTGTGGCCTACTGAAGCTTCACGTAGAGATGGAGAGACTTCACGTAGAGGTGAAGAGACTTCATGTAGAGGTGAAGTGGTGTGGCCAGTTGGATCTCACGTAGTGGTGAGATGGTGTGATCTCGATGAACAGGTTATCTTCCGGTTAGAAGATGTTGAGCTTGCATAAGGAGTGGTGTGCATCCAGTTGAAGCCGATGATGTTTGGTGTGTTCTACGCAGACTTGGTTGGACCGTCAGTGGAAGACAGGTAGACTAGATAGAGCTAGTCAGTGGAGAGTCAGTGTTGGCTCATAAGGAAGTCTTCGTGAGGTCTGAAGTTGCGGAGAGGGAGCCATGGTTAGTGATCGGCAGGTATGGAAATTCTCCTAAGGTGAAGTGCAGGGAAAGCATGTGCGATGTTTTCCATGAATAGATGAGCCAAAGATTCCAAGCCGAGATCGTGTGTCAATTTCGCGAGAGATCGTGTGTCGATTTCGACCGGTGCGCGCAAGCCGAGATCGTGTGTCGATTTCGCCGAGATCGTGTGTCGATTTCGCCAGGTGATGGACTGGGATTCGTTGGAGATCGGCTCAGATTTTGAGAAAATCTTCGCCGAGGTGGAGAATTGTTGGAAAGAGAGAGTTTACTGATGGGAAGTTGATTAGGATCGTCGAGGGGTCGTCGAGTGATCGCCGAGGAAGTCGACGACGAAGACGAAGGGAAACAGCAGCAGAAAACAAGCAGCAGCAGCAGAACAGGTTCAGCGGTCGACCGGGCCGGTCGACCGCACATGCACAACGTGCACAGTGTCAGAGACCGGTCGACCGCCCGGTCGACCGGAATGTCTGACTGAACAGGGCCCAACTCTCGGTTGTTTTCGGTCGACCGGCCGGTCGACCGAGGTGGAGGTCGGTCGACCGGACCGGTCGACCGACAGTCGGGTTTGGGCTGAAATCTGCAGTTCGGAAACCTGTTGTATTTAAGGGCTGCTATTGTTTTCTAGGGTAAGAATCTTGTAGAAGAACCTGCGAAAGAGAGATAGCAAAAGGGTTCTCTTGCATTCAAAGAGACCAAGAGCTATTGTAATCATCTTCCTAATATAAATCTCTCCATTGATTGCCCCGAGGACGTAGGCACGTTGGCCGAATCTCGTTAAATCTCGTTTTTGCGATTGATTTGTTCTTCTTGGATTTGTTGGATTGTTCTTTGTGGTTGAGATCTGTTGGATCCTCTATTGGTTGTTGTCGGTGCGCACAACAAACCTCTCTCTCTTCTCCTACCCCTCTCTCCCCCACCCAAATCGACCTACCCCCTCTCCCCCCACCCAAATCGCCTCAACCTCGAGCTCAATCACAACTAATCTAGGGTATGCAACCCATCATGAACTATATATTCTTTGATGTATGAATTTTGAATGCTCTTTGTGATTTTTTTCTTTTAAATTCTGGGAGGTCTTGAACTTTAAAGTTCATGATTTTCTAATTAAGCTCTAAATTGCCTTTCTATCGTACTAAAGGTGTAATGTTTCATTTTTTTCACTACTATTAATAAGCTTAAAGAAATGCAAACAATTATGGTCCTTGATTGAGTGTTTTTAGTGAGGTTATCTTTTGATTTTTAACTTTTATTCAGATCTTCTGGGAAGCCTTTTTTAAATTTTAACTTTTATTACAGATCTTCTATGCAAGTTTTTGTGGCTAGTAGAGTAGTAATTATATTGAAATTTGTGGATTCCATGATCATGAATAAGTATTCAATTAATTCATGCAATAAACGGTTACCAACATGAATTAAAACATCATATACCAAATTGTATTCCACATATAATAGTTTAATGAAATGTGTAGTTTTGTATGCTCTGATTCGCTATGGCCCTTGTAGGAATAACTATATATGTTTATATATTATTTATTTTTCTCCATTTCAGTTTCCCACAATTTTGATTTATTTAATGCAGGGGCGTTAAAAAATTAGAAGAATTGTTTTCAATAAAATATTGATAAAATAAAATATTAATTAATATTAATTATTTTTAAAATATATTTTAAGAAAGTCTCATTTGAAATTTTCCTTTAAGACCTCCTTAGGAATTGAGCAGCCTCGGAACTATCTACGTGGCATGTACGGCAGGAAGGCAGAGACAAATAAATTCATTTTAAATTGCATGTTTTCTTGATACATAAATAAGTAAATTTGAAAATTTTTTTCTTTTTTTTGACATTTCAAATGATATAGGGCAATAGAACTGATATATTTATTAATTTTTATAAACAAGCTATAACTTGGAGCCTGAACCATAACTTCTACAGTCCAACCTCTCTTTTTTGACTTTATGGGGGATTTTCTAGAATTATATCTATCTAATCAATTTTCTATCTCCATCTTTATATGATTCTGAGGATATTGCCTAAAAGACTCATAATTGATTGCTTGACATGCCCTGTTGAAAATGTGAGCATATTGAGAAGCAAACAGATAGGGTATCTCTTGCCACGTCAGTATGTGCAGATGCCAATTTTTATCACTTGAAACAAACAAACAAATCTAGTGGAGTGTGAGTATGAAAAAAATATTGCTTAAAAGAATTTTCGATTGGTTTTCTCTTATTATTATTATTATTATTATTATTATTATTATTATTAAAAGCAGTACTGCTTGGCTGTCACCGAATGAGATGATGACAACCAAATCCATACTTAATCAACACTAATACTTAACCAATTAATTAATCCCTGTTAACAACATGAGGATAATATTATCTAAATGGACGGCCCGGATGTGTCTGGGACCATGGAGACCGCGGCAGCGGCCGGGTCCGAGAAATCAGCAAGAGGGAGCTGTGGGCCCCACTGTGTTATTATCTGTTGTGCCCACTTTTTGTGGAGCACCCCCTTTTCACCGCACCAACTTGCACCGACCGTAGCCTCCTAAACCTGAAGAAAAAAATTCTCTCTGTTTTTTTTTAATCCATTAGGAGATGATGATAAGCATGAGACAAAGGAGAGCTACTTCTGGAGACTATATTATTGTATTACAATGACATTTGTATAAAAAAATAAAAATTGACAATAAATTTTATACAAATCACAATATAAAGGAGAGTCCAAAAATTTCATAGACAAATGCACATGTTATATTCTAATATATAATACACATGTTATATGCTGTAAAATTCATGCATATATTTATAGATAATTCATTATAGTCACCTTCTTTATTCAAAATAAAAAAAAAAAAACTCAACTTCATAATTTCTTCATTACAACCTCATTTATGTCAGCATAAATTAATTTCTCCTAATCGTAACTTGTTTATATATTTTTATTTTCACTTTTACATACTTCAACGCCTCCGAATTTACTCTCCCCTCGATTTGACCCCAACACAAAGTAATTCGCGGGTCGAACTGCACGGAGGTCACCGTAGGGGGGTGGAAGGGGGGCGTGGAGCCCCTGTATCAATTTTTTTTGAGATTGACCTTTTACAGATCTCGTTTGTTCGTACTCGCGATGAGTTTTATTTGTGTTTGTGATCGATGTATATTTTAGGTCTGAAAAGCATTGGGCATGAATCAGTTGTCGGTGAACCCTGCCTACTGATGATAACGATGCTGATATGAGAACTGCAACCATTGCAGTTCTTTAATATAAACTTAAAAACAATACATTTTTGTGTGGATTGCGATCATGATCGCAATCCTAATGAAGAAGATTGCGATCATGGCCGCAGTTCTAATAAAAATTCAGAAACATGACATTTTTACGAGGACTGTGATCATGACTGCGATCATGATCGCTGATCGCAGTCCTAATAAAGATGACTGTGATCATGGTTGCAGTCTTATAAAAACTCAGAAACATGTCATTCTAGTAAGGACTGCGATCATGATCACAGTACTGATAAAGAAAGGACTGCAATCGTGGTCCCAGTCCTATAAAAACTCAAAAAATATGTACTAATAAAGAGGACTGCAACCATGATCGCAGTTCTGAGAAATAGAGCCTGATCGCAGTCCTCAGAAATATAGGACATTTTTGTGAGGACTGCAATCATGACCGCAGTCTTAAAAAATATGATTTTTTGTGGTGATTGCGATCATGGTCGCAGTTCTCTAAATACCAGTTGTCCGCATTTTCGAAGTTGTTTATTTTTTTTAAGGGATTATTGTGGGACATTTGTGTCTTTTGCCGCCAAGGAGTGCTTCTGTACTTGACACGTGGTCGCACATGAGTTAGTTTAAAAAAAGAGATGGCTAAAGCGAATAAAATTATAAAGATGAGTTTTTTTTTAATTACAGTTTGATATAAAGAGATTATAGCAAAATTCCCTTCCATTTATATATAACTAGTCAGTGTATACAAGCTCTGATATATAATGCACATGTTATATTTTACAAAATTTTAACTTTGCAAAATCCACACACTTCCTCTTCCTCTTCTTCTTCTTCTTTCTTGGAGAAATTTTAACTTGACCTAAGTATGTTTCTTGCTGCTCTCCACTCTGGAATTTGCTCGGAAGAGGGGAACAAGTTTCAAGCTTTCTTCCTCGTGTTAGCCTTTTACTGGTCACTGGCAAGCCAGTCTTCGCCGTTGCCAAGCAAGTGAGCTAATCACAGCGTTAAACAAGTACTTTTAATAGGTGGCAGTCTAATTAAACAATAACAAACCTACCTAGTTAATTAGAATGGAGATTATATTAAATCAAAGAAGTAATTATTAGCTAGCTAGACTCTTCCTAATGGTGGAACGATCGATGTGATGTCGTCAGATATTATACCAAGATTGACATTTGAAGCGGACCTGTCGGATGTTAGAAGCAACCTTAATTAACAAGTCTCCATCAATCTCTTATTATTAGATTGAGAACTAATACACAAATGTGACCACAAAAGAGAGAGAGAGAGAGAGAGTGAATGGGAAAGACTGAGGAAACTTCTTGTGTTGTGTCGTGTTGTGTTGCTTGCGGGCAATGTCACTTCTGACCTTGCCTGCGGTGCTGCAATCAGTGTCTTGCTAACAAGTTGAAAAACTTGACAGGAGACTGATAAGACATGAGAATTATGGTAACAAAAAATTAATAAGCTTAAAGTATGCCAAAAATATTATCTGAAAAAACTGTACATTTTTAAGGTTGGTTAACGGGACGAATTGGGCTGATTCGTCTCATCAGCTTAAAGAATCCGTGACGAGACAGGTTCGACCCGTCTCGTCACGGATTCGACGAGACGGGTTGAATAACCGGGACCCGATTCGTTACTCGGATTCGCCGAGACAGGTTGGACCCGTCTCGACATTTTTTAATATTTTTAAATTCGAATTTTCTTAAATGTTTAAATTTAAAGTTATAAAGAAATTAGGAAAAAAATAGTAAAAAAAGAGGAAAATTTTTAAAAAAATTGTCTAAAATTATAAAAAAAATAATAGAATTGATATTCACTAATTACAAGTTTTTTTGTACGGTAAATTATTTTATTAATATGAAAAAAATCATATATCAATCTGCTCATCACATATAATGTACATAAAATTCATTTCATATAATCTTTTACCTAGACTAGTAGAAAATGTTTGTGATTGTGTAGGTGTCCTAAATTCAGAAGAAGAAGGGAGAAATAACTCATCTCTGTACAATGAGTACATTTCTTTTAGAAGAGATCTAATTTCTAAAAGTAATTTATTTACATCTTATTCATAATTTAAACATAAAATAAAATTGGATAATAAAAGTTTTAAATTATCTATTTTAATTCTAGGATCCATAATTGCAGCTAAATAAAATAAAAAAGGCATATATTCAAAATATTTTCGAAAATTTTCTTCCATATCATGTATAGCCTCTTCAAGACTATCATTATCTCTATATGCAGCAAATGCTTCAGTAATCTCATTAAGATTATAAAAAACTAAGTTACATGTGGGATAATATGTACCAGAAAGTGCTTTTGTGGCAGTATCAAATTTTTCTAAAAAAGTACAAAAAATTTCATACAATTTTCACTCTTCATCGCTAATATAACAAGATGAAAATTCATTTATTGTAAAATATTGAATTGCTTGTTTATAAGGAAGACAATCTTTAATCATATTATAGCTTGAATTCCAACGAGTTTTCACATCTGCTTGGAGTAGTTTTTCCTTCAGTTCACATTGTCGGCAATAACTTTTTAAAGATTGTCTCCTAGGTCCACTGTGTTTTATATGTAAAATAATTTCTTTAACTTTATAAATATATTTGTCTAAGATTTTTAGACCATCTTGTATACATAAATTCAATATATGACAAACACATCTAACATGAAAAAGTTTACCGTTTAAAATCGGATCTAATACCGTTTTCAATTGTCTTATTGAAGCAGTATTTTCACTTGCATTATAAAAAAAATAGAAAATATTTTATTTTTTATACCATAATTTCTACAAGAAAATTGAATTTGCTACATTTGTAGCAGAATGTTCTTAGAAAATTTAGAAAATGATAAAATATGTTTTTGTAAAATCCAGTTATCATCAATAAATTGAGTAGTAATACATAAATAATGAATAAGATTAAGAGCTTCCCATATATCGAAAGTTAATGAAAATTTTCTAGCATCACTAGTAAAAATAGCCTTCAAAATATTTTTTCTATTTAAAAATAAATCTTCAATTTTTTTAGTTATAGTTTGTCTGCTAATTCTCTTATAATCAGGAGCAAAAACAGATTTAAAATAATTAACTAATGCATCTGATTCAGTAAAAGAAAATGGAAGTTCTACTCGAACAATAAATTCAGCTAACTTATGTTTATTTACTTCAGGCTTATATCTCCAAGTGGAGAGTGTGCCTGAATCAGCTAATATCTATGCCTATTGTAGTGATAAACCGTGATTTTTAGCATGCTTTTTTTCATAGTGTTTACTAAGAACACCTGTACCGTATCCTTCTTTATAATCAAATAGTTGATGAAAGTACTTACATTCTGCCTTTCTTCTACCTTCAATAACTTTTTCTATGAAATGGTTCCACACTAGAGAAGTTTTGACTCTTACTTTAGTGGTTGTGCTAATTGGTTGTTGTGTTTCTGGAAACATAGTATCATGCTGTGCTTATTGTGTATCGTGTTGTTCTTGTGTTTCAGTAAAAAAAGGAGCCAGAGATTGTGCGTTCATTGGTGATGTTGACATTAAAAGTTGAGAATATGAGGAATATTGAGGAGGGAAAAAAACAGATGCCGACTTGTACCACTATCACTGGCAAATGCAGCATATGTATATGGTGCAAAACCACTGTAGTCAATTGCATAGCTTGACGAACTGTGATAGAGAGCAAATCCGGATGTTGGGGGAGCATAATTGTATGGTGGGTAAGCGGTATATGTTGACGATGAGTTACCGCCAGCATCGGTGTAAGGTGCGGCAAATGAAAGATTGTGTGTTGATGAAGAGCTACCACCGGCTTCGGATGAGCTACCACCAGTACTCCAATTGGGCTCCATTAGACTAGATTAGAAGTTAGTAGAGATTTGTAATTGTAAGAAAATAAGAGGGATTTATAATAGAAGAGAGAGGGTTGAGGTTAAGTGAGATGAAAGTGAATGAGATTGGAGGGTATTTATAGAGATTAGAGATAGTTTTTAAATTTTTTTTTTAAAGGATACAACGGCTACGTGGCACCCTCTTTCTCACCCACAACGGCTCTTTTTTGATCGTTGAGGGTTGAAAAAAATAAAAAACGAATTTAGGGGTCTGAGACTAATTTTCCTCTCTAACAGTTATATAATTATATTAGACATAAAAAAAATTAGAGAAGGGGGGTCGGGGAAATTTTCCCCGACCCAATTCGTCACGGGACGAATCAGATTCGTCCCGTTTACACGGGACGGGTCAACCCATTTTGACCCGGCCCTAAACGGGGCGGGTGCGGGTTGACCCGCAACTCGCCCTGTGCGACTCAAACGGGTCGCACAGGGAGGGGCGGAACGGGTCGACGCGGGTCGACCCGCCCCATTAGCCATCCCTATACATCTTCTCTATGCTGAGAGAGCACGAAAATGAGTCACTCGACTTTTGAAAGAACATGCAAGTTGCAGTTGTCTTCTTAAATCGTAATTGCTCCTTATTTTCACAATCCTGAGTTTGAGAGTTTGCTTTTAGTGATTTCGTCTCTCTTTTAAAGGTTTTTCTTTGTTATTTCAATACAATCCTTATCCAAAATAAAAAAGCTATGGATTTATATTCCCCTTGAAACCCTGAACAACCTTAATTTTTTTTTCAAATGTGTCCCCCAAACTAATGCATGCATGCAAACTATATGCAAACTGTAGTGATCAAAATTTAACCCGCATTTGGATGATGATATATGTCCTAACTACCAAATACTTTCCCCAAGAGATCCATAATTCCCAAAGTCCATTCCGAAGCTTCTGCCACTCTTTGCCATCCCGAAGCTACCCTTTATTCTGAAGATCTTATCATTCTGGAACCTTCCATAATATGAGGTGTCAACCCCGAGTTAGAAGCTCTAAACTGTAGTCTGCCGAGATCTTCACCTGCTGTTACGCCATTCTATTCTTCCCACGTTCATAACGTGTAACGCCTCTATCAGCGTGGGTAGCTATGGACGGTGGCAGATTCCTAGCATGCAATCTTTATCGACCAGCATCGATGATCACAGCCGTTACAACAGAATCGGTACGTGCGGATCACGCAGTAACAACAATCCATCAATTTTGCCTCCACTCTAGCATCCATGTCAGGTATATATGATCCTTCTTCTCCTAGGAGAAGGGATCACTTTCTTAATCCACAAAACATACACTGCATCACGGCCCAGGCAGTCTCCTCTGCTAGTGCACCAACACGCCGACAGTTGTCTTCTGTGTGGCACCTCCATCCACTACCCAGACAGTTATTCTTTGCCAATTTTTCCTACCCATTACACTTACTGGTTCTCACGCCTGAGGGTGTTAGACCAGCATCACACCAGTGCTCCTAACCTGAAAAGTGTTTTTTCCTGTTTGTGCTCTACAAGTACCATACAAGGAGCACCCAAATCGCTTGCGGTGGGTTCGATTCACGGTAAGCCAATTTTTATCCATCACAAACTGGTACTTTTATTGAGATTTGATCCACATTCAAGATCTCCATTTAAAACCTTCCTCAAAAAGGTCTCTTTTCATAGCACCGATGGCCATGAGAAAACAAACCATCACTCACAATGGTGTCTCATCAAGACACAAGACCAACAGTGCCACCAGGGGCACAGTCCCCCACCCGTCGTCGTTCAACAACATGCTAATGAGGACATTGGCTCCTCCTCACCTCAAAGGGTAGTCGCCAGCTTCTGACCGACATCGTTATTCGAAGGACAGATCTTCAGATGCTTGCCGAGATGAAGGAGCAGTAAGCCCAGTCAGATTGTGACCGGGAGCAAGCGGCTCTCGACTATGAGAGAGTCACCCATGAGCAGGAAGCATTGAAATAACTCAATGACCAGCTCCAGGCGCAGATCGTCATCCTCCAGAGAGCCCGGGAGCAGATGCAGCCAGAAAATGAGCCTGGAATCAGAGAGGTTTGTATTGATGAGCCCATTACAAACATAAGGCGGCTAGATCGATGTCCCCTCCCCCAATGAAGCTAATCCGACAACGAGGTTTATTCGCCTCATTTTCAAACAAAGGCCTATCCCTGCCAAACTTGGAGAAGAATTGAAGAATCTTCCAAATCTGAGCCCTTAACAAGTTGATCGAAAGATGGATCGAGGTGGCTAAACTGAAACTCTGAAGCGAACCAAAACAAGCTGCTGCCAGAGTCTCCAACTTTTCTCTCTCCAAAGAGATCCGGGAGTGCCAGTTCTTGTAGAATTCACAACTCCAACTTTCAACTACTATTTTCAAACTGAGTGACTTGGTTCAACACATAAGGCACTTATGGTCCACTCCCGTAACGATCCGCTCTTGTACCTAACATTTTCGTCTAGCTTGAAAGGCGTGGCCTCAGATTAGTTCTACTCCCTGCCGCCACATTCTCTCTACAACTTTGAGGAGTTAATCGAAGCGTTTTTCATCTAGTATGCCTCTCGTCGAGAAGCCAAGAAGAACAACTACTATTTCCTCACCGTTAAAATAAGATAGGGCGACAACCTTAAATCCTAAATCGGTACTTCTGAGCCAGCTGGCCAAAGTTACTACCCGCGTGAGGATGTCTCTATACTCACATTAATCAACGGGCTGCAGGCTTCTCACTCACTGTACAAGTATCTACTGAAGCACGATGTCACTTAGATGAGCGAGATTCTACTCCGAGCTCAGCCCTACATCCAGTTGGAGGAAGCAATGGAGTACTCTGCCAACCACTCCGCCAAACGCGACAACAACGAGAAAAGTCCAAGCCGCAGTATGAAGCTACCAGAGCCAGGAAGCCGAATCAAGGACAATCCGCCTACAAGAGATAGGGACTCTGATCAGCAAAAAGCAAGTACAAGAATAAGTAAAAAGAGTGTGGGTCAATGTTACTGCTTTTGCGATTCTTTCGTAGTAACGAAGTGGCTATACAGGTCGTATCCACAAGGAGGGAGAGCGATGAAAGCTTGATGCGGCTTCTTTGTTCAAGAAAAGAGAAAGTTCTTTATTTCAAAGTAAAGAATTAGAAAATGAAAACAAGTTGGTTTCAAAAATTGTTTTAGAATGATTTGATGGTTGTAAAAGTGATTTTTCTAGATGGTAAAAGCGCATGGCTAACTTTCTACTAATTGCTCCCACTAATTCCTAACTTCTTGAAGATGTAGCCTCACGATGGATCATAGGCAAGCTTAATCCTTATGCAAAGGAACTATTCACACGGAAATTGAGTGAAAGTTCTTCATATAACTTAGCTTAACACGGCAAAAATTTGGACATTTCCTTATCAAGATCCAATTGGAGGCCAGAATAAGGAAAGACACAAGTGCACTAATGGTATCGGTAAAGTTAAAAGGAAAATCTCTAACTTACAAAAACAAGTAAAGCATGCAATCCATAAATCATCAAAAACCCGTTAAGTATGAAATATAAGAAAGTGAGTACTTGAATGTAAGTTAGAGTTAGAGCCCTCGTCTTAAGATGACATAGCTCTCGTTTGCACAAGACTTGTTTGACACTATTGACTCATTTGGGTTTATCAATTAAGTATTAGAGATTAGTGGGTTAGTAGTTAGTTAGCCATGCTATGGAGAAGTTAGTTACACATGGTAGTAAAAGAAACAATCAAAGAGAAGAGGTAAGGAGAAAAGAAGTTACACTAAAATAAAGAGATAAAAGCAAAGGAAAACAACTAGAAAATGGAAAGAAGAAAGAGAAGTAGTTACTTGTATTAGCTTGTCACCTTCCAAATACAACTTATACACACATTCTCTCTCTTTCACTCTAATGGCTAAAACTAAAACTAGAAGAAAAAAGAAATAACAACTACAATTCCTAACAACAAAGTAACAAATACAACTCGATTCTCTGGATATCTGCCAACTGAGGCCCCTCGGGGGGTATTTATAGGCACCAGGAGAAAGGGGGCCTGGGGGAATCCCTGGTCCAAAGCCCGGGTGCGCGCGTCCACATGGCCACGGAAACCTGGACAGGGCCGCGTTTTCGCAGCCCTACCAGGGCGGCGCGCGCCTGGCTTCGGGCAGCGCGTCGCCCCTTCTGTCTCCTGTCAGATAGGTCTGCTGGATTCGTGATTTGATGCCCTGTGCTGACAAAATCTCCTCCCTAAAGTCAATGACTACTTGGTAAGCCTTTAATCACCCATTAAATGGTGATTTAGGGTCTTCTTCTTCATTTTCACACCATGGACCTAGATTGAAGCAAACAAAGTTTTATTACCAGAATTTTATATCAAATAAATATGAGAATGTGATAGAAATTATGCAAAATTAGAAACTAATCAAACTCTCAGTTCTTTCACCAAGTCCGCTCCAAGCCTTCAAGCTGACAGAGCACTTCATTCCATTCAGGCTCCCCATCAATAAGGTCTTCAACACCATCAAGAACCAACCATGGGTCGGCGCCCGAGTGTAACGGTCATAGATTTATATCCTTAATTAGCATAAACATCCTTATTAATCAACATATTATCATAATCTTCTCTAATTTCTTGAAAATTTCAGCAACATCTCTTCTATATATACATACTACTTTGCCCTGATACACAAAATATATACATGCATTGTTTCGACCAACATCAACCTACTTATCATCTAATAAGTGCTATGCCATTAGAATTCAATCATCATATAATAATATTTCACAAATATCAGTTACTTGCATGCTTAATTCACAATTTTGGCTTGATATCGCCTACTTATATGGATATATAATAAACAAGCGCTCGAGAGTACCCCTCTCGGCCTCCACAATATAATACAGAACTAATATAACTCTAACTTATCATGATCATCACAAATTAACTCATACCTACATAAATCTATCTAACAAATCTAACACATACTACAAGTACAAATCAAATAAGGTTATGAACATATACAACAAGGAAAGTTTTACAAGTAGTATCACATAACTATATATTCAATACTTTCATTATTAGCGAAGTTCTTAATGAAATGCCTATAATTGAAGCTGGGCCTTTGCCTCGTCGTGACCTGAAAAACACAGAACTGAAAGAGAGTGAGCTTAATAGCTCAGTTAGTAGAGTCAGAAAGAAAATCAAGGAATGATATACATATCCACAAGAAGCATGCTTTTCTTCAAATAATAAAAGCAAGTATCCATGAACAAGAGAAACTGGGAAACGGCAACATATCATAATAACAGTCAATACAACTATCTTCATAGTCTGTGGGACGGTCTGACTCCTTCGGTCATTGATTCTATATGACTTTATAAAGTTTCTATATCGTATATGACATGATTTATGAGTTTAGTAAAATATTTTCTTAGTTATTTATAGTTTATTATCAAGTTCTTATGTATTTCATGTATCTCATATATTATGCACGGAGTATGCCGATCATAATCACACTTTCATAATGTAGTTTATTCATCCAGATAATACAAATATCACAAATCTGGTTGTATATCACATAATCATATTACACTTCACATCATTAGCATATCATACTTAGTGAGATACATATTATACATTATTCATATGCATATACATTCACAAATAAAGTGTGAGATTCTCCATCTTCTCCCTCCTACCGGCTTCCTTCGGCCCCTTACTCCATTATATATATAATAATAACACTGTCTTCCCCTCTTATCGGCTCTCATCTGGCCCCTTTCTCTGTTATATATATATAATAATAATAAAACTGGCTTTCCCTCCTACTAGCTCCCACCCGACCCCTTCCTCTAATATGCATGAATGTAATGACATGTATATATATATACATATACACAGATAACAATCAATTCATCACAATATGAAGTATCAACCAATTATTGTAGTTTGATTCTCAACTTGTCAATTCTATTTTCGAATAACTATATGTTGTTCACTGTATGTGCATGCATAAATATGGTTTCAAGTTAGCACTGTAGTAATATACTAACTTCATTTATATAGATAGAGTTCTCTATGCTATTAGTATCCTGCCTTGTTGATCATGTTATATATATATATATATATATATATATATATATATATATATATATATATATATATATATATATATATATATATATATATATCACCAATATCAACTTCGTACAAATTTCCAGTGCATACCAACCACATCTGTATCAATCATTCAACAACACATCAAACAATGGTTACATTCTCAATAATTATTCTTTGATTATATGATTAGGTTTTGTAATTAGTTATGATTCACACTTTATATATTCAGTATTTAATTAAAGGAGTTGACTAATCTATAAACCATTTTTTTGGTCTTAGTATGTCTATTAGTTATAAATAGTCTAATAAGTCACACTTAAGCAACATCCCCTATTTCGTTTTATCAAAATAGTTACCTACAATTGAAAAGTATGTTACTCATTAGTTTAAGTTTAATTTTCAAGTTATTAATCAACCATCAAGTTTCACAAAACTCTCAACTTATCAAGAATAAATCGGTTCTATGATCTTTATAACTCCATTATGTATTATTATGGCTAATTTAATCACAAAATTCACTATTTAATTTATACATGCACAACTATCATGTATTGGTGGCCATAGGTAGTGATTAATTATATCCACGTTCAAGTCCTATTCTGCTTACTATCTATACTTAATTAAGTTAGGAGTTCTAGTTCACTCACCCAATATATATGTGTATATATATACATATATAGAGATAGACTTTTGTAGTTCCAGAAGGATTCGAGCCCAAATTCTTCCCACTCAAATATAATCGTACATCATCCGAATACAAGATCCATTCTATTGAAGTTGATCTATATTATTTTAGGTATCTATAAACCAGAAATCAAGTATTTTAAATACTTTTTTCCCCATGCATCAAGTCAGGGAAAAACAGACGACCTAAATAGTGAGTTGGATAATAATGGTGTAGAACATTCAAAACCTAACAAAAATGGGTCTACAGGAGTTTTTTAAATGTTTAGATCATGATAAAATGGCCGGATTGAGAATTTGTATGTCTAAAGACATATATTTAACCAACTCACTACTTTCGGCTGTTCATTTTTGCGCCATTTGATGGATAGGAAAAAAGTATTCAAAACACTTGATTCTTAATTTTTAGTTACTATAAATAATATATATCAATTTCAATTGAGTGGATCTTGTATTTGAATGTCAGGTGTTGGTATTTGAGTGGAAAAAATTCGGGCTCAAATCCTTTCGGAGCTACAAAAGTCTATCTCTATATATATCTCAATTTTCATATAATTTACATTATAACTGGTTCCTAACCACAAGCAAAAAGAGTATAAGACGTATAGTTTCCCAAGGAAGAAAAAGAAATCGGAACAATAAAGAGAAACGTAGGATAACTTTGGTATTGACATCAAGGATGGAAATTCACTTGATAGTTTATATGCATCTCTCAATTTAAGAGTTTCACATAAGATGCAACAACAAGTGAGAGCCTCACAAAGCGTTAGCTCCACCGCACCCTAGTGCTTAGCTCCTGACGCTGTGTTATGCAATGGCCCTACATGGCCATGACTTCGCTTATGTCAGAGTTTAATATTCTAGCCTCATTCCCAGATTTCTCCGCCAAACATGTTGCATGGACTTATGAGCTAGGTTTTCTCGCTGCATCTGAACCAACTTGTCATAATCTTTATTGACGATCTATTCGGCCAACCTTGCAGTACTTGGGCATTCTCTAGATATTTAATCTACAGTCGGGTTATCATCTAAGGGACAGTTATTGTAAATTCTTAGTTATGCCTTTCAGAGTAATCGATGCCCAACATTCAGAACTCATTATTATCAGTTATCCTTATCTATTTAGTTACGATCAGTTTTATCAAGTTTTCTCTATTTACGATATTTTGGTCTACATCCAGAATGACTGAGGGCATGTAGGACATCTAATGATTTTATTATATACTCTTTGTTTAGAACAATTTCACGCCCAGTAGAAATTCAGACGATGAAAGTTTGGCAGGTTCCTAAGTTGGCATTTTATATTATTTAGAGTGAGTCAGTCTACAAAAGTTCTGACAGATAATCATATGAGAGAGATAGTTTGACTACCGATATTCTTGTTATTATTGTGTCAGACAGAGACATGGGATTCAAATTGCAATTCTGTTAAAGTTGTCAGAGAAATTTAGAGACTCTTCTTATATTCAGCTTATCTTCCCGCTCTTAGACAGACCGGCAGTCCAATCGGACCATTCAGATTCTTATTCTTCGTATGGTAAAATTCTCTTATTAAAAGTTATCAGATCAATAATGGTATGTCACCATCCAAAATTTTATACGGCAGGGAGTACATAAGACGTCTAGGTCTAGAATTATTGATCAGTCTATATGTGAGCATTACCTTTAGTTATTTATATTTTATTTGGTATAATCCATGTCCCTATTTTTTATGTTCATCTTCCCCTTATCGAAATTTCAAGGATGAAATTTTTGTAAGGTAGGTAGATTGTAACACCTCATTCTCAGAATGATACTTTAATATGTATTCTAATTTCTTGATAGTATTCTTTCAATTTTTCCCAATATTTATTTCTGTTATATGATTTTTTATATCACTGCTTGGTATCGGATCTGGATTTTAAACTTAGAGTCAAAACTAGTCTGAACTGGGGACCCGATCCTAATGAACTATCGATTTGACCTTTTTAGTAGTCAGATTTGATCAATTTTAATTTCAAACACTGTTTTCTAATAGTTTAAAATTTTCATAATATTTTGAAATTTTTCTGAATTGAATTGAAAAATCTTCAAAATCAGTATCGACAGGTGCCGTAGATTGATTCTCGGATTTTTAACTTAAAAATGGAATTGAGTTTATAAAAATTTATTTTACATTATTTCTTAAAATTACATTTTATTCTTAATAAAAATTTGGGAATTTTTCTGAATTTATCAAAATTCGGCCTGATTTGGTGTCGACTGGTATCGCTTGTAGATTTCAGAATTTTTATTTGAAAAAGGAATTGAATTTCTTGAATCCGATTTTACATGGTCCTTAATATTATATTTTCTATTTTTTGAAATTTTAGAGAATTTTTGAAACTCACAAGTTTTACCCTATTATATATATTATTTTATTTTGGTTTTCCCCTCCCTTCTCCCTTTTTTCCTTCTCCCTAGGCGTGCCACATGGCCCATCCCCATCCACCCATTAAATATCTCATTTCTCTTTCTCTTCCCTCATTCTCTCCCTCTCTTTCTCTCACACTTCCTCTCTCACTCTCAGCAGACCGCCACCCGGCCAACCCGCGCAACGCCGCCACCGGCCGACCTCCAACGGCCACCTCCCGACGCGGGCGAGCTCCCCCTTTGGCCGATCCCCTCTTTCCCCCTCTCTTAGCATTCTCTATTGTCTCCTTTCTTTTTTCTCTCTCTCTCTCTCCCCTTCCTTTCCTCTCTCTGATCTAGTCCTCCGCGGTCAGATTTGCCGCCGGTCCTCCCTCAGCACTGGCGATAGACCTTCCCCTCCTCTCTTTCTCTCTTTCTTTCCCTTCTTCTTCCCTCTTTTCTTCTCTCTCTTCTTTCTCTTTCCTAGTCTCTTACTCTCTCTTTTTCTCTCCTATCTGTAGCCACGGCTACCCCGCCGCCGGCTAGCTCCCCTCACCCCCTATTTAATCTCTCTCTCCCATTGGTTTCTTTCTCTCTTTCCCTCTTCTTTCTTTCTCTTCTCTCGCATCTCTGCTTCTCTCTCCTCCTTCATCTCTCTCTCTGTATAGGCCACTGGCAACCATGATCGTCGCTAGTCACCAAATGGCTGAGCCCTCTTCTCCTGTTTTCTCTCTTTTTCAGTTTCTCTCTCTTGATCTCACTTTCTCCTTTACTTTCTCTCTAGCTCCCTCTATCTACATCTTTCTCTCTTTCCTCATGGTGGGTGTTGCTCGTGCCCTTACTTGTGTCCTGGATTTTATTAGGTGAGTGTTCTCGTTTCATTTCTGGGTTTCCCCGCTTCGATGGGAGAATAATATTTTATTCGTGAATATTGTGTTATTGATGGAATTGTAAATTGGGTTTGTATCGATGATTTGTAACTGAATCATGGATATATAGATATGTACCAGTGTGTTGAGTTTGTATCAATGTGGGTGTGTACATATATTCTGTGAATATGTATCTGTATCGATGTGAATAATTTTTGTAATAGTGTAGTTCAATACATGTTCATATATATGCTGTGATATCTGCTCTATTATCATGTGTGGCCAACACTTCGTGGTCGTTAGCCTTCGAGCTCTCACTCAGCCTCCGGGGTTTACCACTCCATGGACAGTCTAGTTATTATCATGTTTATATGTGTGCCGATGTGTGCTAACATTATGGCCCTCTGGACTTATTAAACCTTATGGTTCTTCCCTCAAAAAATTGAGTTGTGTAAAAATTCTTATTAATTACAAAGAAGATTACAATGGATCAAAATTCGATTACAAAAGAGAGGAGGGTTTAAGTAGATCTCCTCTATATCTAAGACTGGATTCTTCATGTGTCAATGGAGAGTGAATCTTGTTCTCCGTTAACCGGTTGAACGAAAAATCTTCTCTTGGATCATCTTGAGGATGTTCTCAAAGAGATTGAAATAACTTCACTTGAACGCAACAAGCATTAAAGTTTTTCTTTTAAAGAAAAGGAATTCTCTTCTTTTATCTCTCTCTTTAAAATCCTCCAGAAAAAGCCAAAGAAAAAGCCCCTTCCCTCATAGCTTTCAAAGCTATTTATAGAGGGATTTAGGGGTAGAACTGTCCCCTAAAATCCCTTCAGAATAGGGATTAACTCCCTAAATTATGTGGGTATTAATTGAATACGTGGGTATTAATTGACCCAGTAATGGGGTCGGTTATAACAAAAACGCGGGTCTCGTGTTAGACGCGAACCTCGCTTTGTTGTTTAGACACGGAGCTCATACGCTTCTCAAGGTCGCGTCTGAATGGGAACGCGGAGCTCACAAGCTCGCGTTTGATGCAAAGCCTAGAGTTGCTTAGGCTAGCATTTGATGAGCAACACGAGTTTCACGTCTAGCCTTTGAACGCGACCCTCACATTTTCTATATGATGAAATCTGCATTTGGGTTGAGATCCATTTTCGTGTTTGATTTGAGACTCGTGTCTGAGTTGGAGTGACCCTCACGTTTGGTGAGCTCCGCGTCCAAAACTTTATCCTTAGTGATTTCTAGACAGTTTACAAAACCCCCTCCAAAGTTTTTGAACCTCGTAATCGACTGGGAAGGATTTTGAAATACTTTGGATTTCATTTTGATTTGGGACCTCACAATTGGACGGGCAATCTTTGAAGTACTTAGAGCTTAATCCTGCCTGAATTTTGGTCTTCATGAGTGTACTATTGAACTGCTTGAAGCCTCCAGAGATGATCTTTGTAAGTGTCTAGATACACATTTTAGAACTTATCTGAGCTCTGATTTAATTATCGGTGTATTGTTGAACTGATAGAGTTATCGATTGCTTTACCAGTGTACTGTTGAACTGATTGTAGAAGCAGAGACAAACTCCTATGCTGGGGAGAGAGAACGCATCTCTCCTCGATGGAGACGCGAGTGTCACTTTTATTTTCTTTTGGACGCGGACCTCACTAAAAACGCAACCCTTATTTGAAGTTAAAACGCGCCCTCACTGTTGTGCTTGAGACATGAAGGTTGCGCTCGAAGCTTGTGGACGTGGATTTATTTGCTTGAAATGCGAAGTTAACATTGAATCATTCTAAATGCGGATGTCATCATAAACGCCGGTCTCCTCAGTGCAACGTATCAGCTCAATTTGAGCCCGAGATCTGCGTCATGTATCTCGACCGTTGGGAGGCCTATAAAAAGACCACGAGTCTTTTCAACAGTCACTTGTTTTGACTATTTTCCACTCATACCCGTGTCTGAGAACTCAAAAGCTCTTGAGCTTTCTGAACCTGTAATACCCTGATTTCAGAATACGTATTCTTTTACAGTTTTTGACGTTTTGAACTTGTGTGTATCATTTCATATACATATTTTTCTCCGTTTGACCCAAATTTTGCATGAGATTTTGCACTGGCACTAGATTCTACCCTAAAAATTTCATAATTTTTCTTTATAAATAATTATTTAATTAAATTATTTTCTCTCTCTTTCTATTTTTTCTTTCTTTTCTAAATCATTTCTTTTCCAAATTTCTTATTTTAATTTTTATATTAATTTTCCATTGATATTTAAACATAACTCCCCCAACAATTTATATTTGCATTTTTATTCCTTTTCCTTTTTCTTTTTTCCTTTCCTTCCTTTCTTTTTCTCCATTTTTCTAGAATGTTCCTCGGTTTCTCTAAGAAGCCAACACTTTGGCTTCTCAAAGAAGCCTCTCCCTCTCCTCTTATCATCTCCCTCTCTCCTCCATAAGGCAGTCAGCCTCCTCCCTCTCTCCCGCCACCATTCTCTCTAGAAAAATACAAAAAAACCCTCTAAAAATCCTCTAAAACTTATGTCACCTTACCACCATCTTCAACAATTATTAACCACCTCCATAACATCTCTTCCACCTTCTATAACTCTCTAAAATTTTCTCATCTCATTTTCTCTCTAAAATTTGCCAAAATAACACTTTCTCTCTCTAGGGACACCTATTTTCTCACTCTAAAAATCCTACAAAAATCTTATCACTCCATGGCTATTTCCTCATCATCCTAAACTTGCCCTTAGGTCCTGCTACACCTCCCATATTTTTCCCATATTTTTTTCCCTCCAAAAACCCTAAAAACACTTTATCTCGCCTCTTTCTATTCTCTCTCTAGGTTTCTCTCTCACCCTTTCTCCTACACCAGGCCAGCCACCTCCCTGACATCCATCACGTGCTCTTCCACCTCCCATAATTTTCCCCAAATTTTCCTCTCTCCAAAATCCTAAAAACTCACTTCTCTCTCCTCCTTTATTTTCTCTCTCTAAATTTCTCTCTCTCTCCCCCTTGTTTAGGCTGCCAAGCCACTTAGGCCTTCTCCTCTATCTCCTCCACCAATCTCATATCCAAAAACCCTTTCTCTCGCCTCTAAATCCAAAACCCTAGTCTCTCTCTAGGTTTCTCTTTCTAAAACCTCTCTCTACCACTCCTTTTTCTTTCTCTAGGGTTTTGCCAGCCCTAGGGGCTACACACACACCCACACATTTTCACACCCTCCTATGTGCACTGCACATATGCACGTGGTATCGGGTATTTTTTGATATAGGCGAGTACTTTTCCCTTGTTGCATTTGCGCACATACACACAAGTACACACATATTTGTACATGTTCATGTATATTTCATGTTCTGTGCATTTCTAGGAATTTCTTGTAATTTTTAGAAATTATCTGGGCATTTGTATGAATTTCCTGTGTTTTAAGAATTTTCTATATATGTTAAGAACTAATCTGTGTATTTTTAGAAATTTTTCTGTGTATTTAAAAAATTTTCGTGTATTTTTATGAATTTCCTGTAATTTTTGAAATTAATATGTATTTTTCAGAATTATTGTATTTTGAGATTAACAGGGGTGAAGGTTGCAGGAGAAGACCCTTGGGCGAATGATCATTCGGGACTATCCTCCGGGAGACCACTTTGTAGGCTATCCAATGGTGTTAACGAAGCTTATACCTTTTTGGGTTTAGTGGTAGCCTAGTGAAGTGGACCAGCTGCACAACATTGAAAATTTATACTATGCACTGTTAATATCTGTGATTGTGTGTGGTACTAACATTATTTTCTGCAGGTATCAACTTGGCCTTCTGACCCTATTAGACCTTATGGTCTCTTATTACAGCCCTCAGGGCACGTTAGACCGTCAGGTCTGCTAGCCTCAACTGATTGGCGTATTTAGCGTTCAGCGCTTTATTCATTAGACTCGTTAAGGTGGAACTCTGCCAGATTTCAGACCCGCAGTCTAAGCCCAGTCATTCCTATAGCTCCGCCTAGCACTTTAGTGACTAAACACTATTTGCTATTAGTGACTCCAACACCGCTTGTTTGTGCGCTTAGCCATGACACTATTTTATCATATATTTATGGTTGTGAAGAGTTTGAAATACCTATATAAAATATTCCTGAAATACATTAAATGTTTGCAAACTGACTAACTTGATAATCCTGATATGACATCATAACTGACTGTTAACTTAATTAGACAATATCATTTATATCTGACCATATACCAGACCTGGTATAAACATCTGATACGGTACCATGATTCCTGACTCAAGACAAATACTCCTGATTCACGGTTCGGTACCGTGAATCCTGAGCAGATTAAATATAAGATTCACAGATATTGCTTTTATAGGGATATTACTGAATTCCTAATTACTGAATACTGTATTACTGAATCCTGTACACGGAGTTGCTCATAATACTCCTGTTACTGATACGATGTGTGGAACAATGTGCCACGCGGAACAAAGTGCCACATCACACGTCCTTGTAATGGGGGCCACCTCTTGAATCCTCGGGGGCCACTCTAGAATCCCACATCTCCCATCTTACTGTTTCCCTGTAAATCGATATCATGAAACTCAACTGAAAAATCCTGAACATCTCTAATAAAGATACAACTTATACTAGGTCGGGGAAAACTGATGGACTTCAATAAATACGTCTTCATAATGGCTAGAAGTTGCAACTACTGTAGAGAACTATCTAAGGCCACAGGAGTTCTTGTGGGGTGTAATGACATCCTGACCTGATCCTACTATTCCTGTTACTGTTAGCGCCTAGCAGCGTGGATTGGAGGCCATATTAAATCACGTGAGACCGTTGCCCCGGGCATGCACGGGGCCCATTATGAACATGATACCTTGATTTCTCATCAGTTTCCAATAACCAACCTCGGACTAATCATATGTGGATGTATATGAACTGGGACACTGAGACACATACTTTAGACATCTGAGTAGGATGAGTCCTAATAATAATAATACACATGTTACAGATTTAACTCCTGTACTGATCATGATTCCACTAACCTGACATGACAACACCATTAATAAACTAACTCTCAACAACTTTGGTTGTATACGCCCAGTTGATGGAGAAGTGAGGTATATGGTATATACATGAGGGTTTTCTTATTTGGATTATTCCCTCGACGTACTAATCTCATGGATTCAGAGATTAAGTTTATACGATTGGTTTTGCTTACATTTACTTTATACATATACAGTTAATGAATTACATATGCTTTCATTGACATGATTTAAACCTGATTTCATGCGTACATAAATATGTTTTTACGTAATTCCATTTATTTCATGTACGTTTGTATTGTTTTTGCGCACGCCACTTGGCATTCTTATGTACTCGTTGGGTTGCATTCTGACAACTCTGGACCTGCATGTTTAGATTCTAACGCTTGGATATTGGTGAGTTCCTATTGCGGATCAAAGCGGGAAAGCGAAAGCAAAGCCAGTCTCAGGATCGGAACCTGGCAGAAGTTTTGGAAACGTAATGGATAGTCCTCCAGATCCATCTCCTTTATCGAACTCTTGAGATTCTTATTCAACTCGGGAGCATCTTTCAAATTTTTTTTAATAATCTCTTGTAATTCATATTTTGTACGATCCAATAATATAATATTCATTTAATATTAGATCACATATTGTGATAACAATGTAATTGGACTGTAATGTTAGAATGTATATTACTATTGTGCTTCCGTACTCTGATCCCTGCCTATACAGTTATGCTTAGCTTACGTATATAGGGGTATTTTTGTCCTGCATTTGTACGTTTGTAACGCCCCGATCCCGAGGGAACGGAGACATTACTGCGACGTATATACGTAGGTCATAAGTACCCTTACGTATATACGCTAAGCATCAGTACAGGCAAGAATCACAGTACCACAATACGTAGTATTTATACACATGCCAACTTAAGGGGTACAATTTATAAAGTTCTCACAGAGTGTGATATACTATTACATGTATCGTATATCACAGCCAGGTACAAAATTAAAATTTACAATATGAATACAAGATGCTCACGAGCTGAAGGAAAGTCCCGCAAGCTGGAAGGAAGAGTCGGGTACAAAAGGAACCAAGATTAGTCAGCCTGCTCTGAGAAGAAAACTTGATCTTCGGTGGAGGGCTCCACTTCAATCCAAGCTTCAGAACCTGAACATACAAATTCAAGGGAGTCAGAACCTCCCAACAACTGTTCAGGTTACAGCCAAGTGGCATAAGAGATAAGTGTATGAGAAAGCATGTAAAGGAGGTACAACGTAAATAGAAAAACTGAATATATCGACAAACTCGGTAAAGCACACAATGGATCCATAGTTGGCATCTTTAATATTATTATTACTCGTCTTACCCTGATGTCTAGATATGTGGACTAGCGTCCCAGCACACATATATCCACATCTGAGTAAAGCAAGGTTGTTATTGGAAACCAGCGGGGTATCAACGAACAATGTTTACAGTGGGTCTCGTGCAAACCCGGGACCACGGCCCAGGATGTTCCGTTGCTTGGTGACGGAACCTACCGCAAGGCGATTCAGGAGGGTCTTATGGATGCCCTTATCAAGATGGTACCAGGAAGGAGGGAGCCAGCTCTCCCCTCGGTCCCCTGGAGGCCCACAGGTCAGACCGGAAGTTTTAGTTGCACAACATGCCTAATATCACTGTAAACATGAACATGTATTGATAGCCGCGAGTTTCCCCGACCCGATGCAAGTTGTTCGTTTTTATGATTTATTATGTATTTATCAGATTCCGGGAATGAGCAGAACAAGTCAGGAATACATGTATCTCAGGAGTACAGTATGTACTATAATATATTAAGTAGAAATCAAGATGTTAGGTCATCATTCCCGTGGTCGTGATAATTATAAGAGTCAAGTGTATCATGCCGGGTGTCAAGTGATAGCATGACAAGAGGGTGATATTCGTCAAGTGACAAGTCATGTAGTAACAAGGGGCAATTATCAGGTAGTAGTATGTCGGGTGGTAACATGTCGGTTGACAAGTGATACAACCAAGTGGAGCTGAGTATGCTGGAGGCACAAGTAGCGAACAGAGTTTAGACACTAATACGCTTGGCGAGGTTACCGGGACGACTCGTTTTAGAATACGAGTGGAAAGTCCGGTAGCAACTTGCCTGGACGGATTTAGTGAATAAAGCGCTGAGCGCTAAGTATGCTAACCAGATGGAGCTGAGAAACCTGACGGTCCCAATTACCTCTCTTTCGAGATAGTGAGAGACCGGAGGTTAAACTGAGAAACCTGACGGTCCCAATCACCTCTCTTTAAAGATAGTGAGAGACCGGAGGCTGAATGGTCGCACGAGTTGTTCTATCCTGTTACAAGCATTACAGTATATCAATCCGGGACATATCCACAGATTACAACACACACACACCTGTACAACCACATCGCACTGCTACCAAGGACAACATAATAATGATTTAATACAAGTCTATTTTCTGGCGAGGAAAATCACTCGCCTAAAACGGCACTTTTCAAGCTTTGCGCGTCCGATTCCCCGGGAAAGGAAAATACCAAGCGAACAAAGGAAGGGGGCTTGGCCTTTTGGGTGGCCGCCGGCCCTAGGGTGGTGTGCCACCCCTTGGTGGTGGCCTAGGGAGTGGCCGGCCCAAGGAGAGGGAGGAGGAGAGGAAAGGAAAGGTGATTTTGTTAGTGGTGGTGGTATTTGGTAAAGAAGATGGATTTTGGTGGAGTAATAAAGAAAGTGAAGGAAGTAGTGGAGATGAAGGTGGTGTTGTGATGGTGAACTTGATGGTGGAAGTGAAGATGGTGGTGAAATTAGTAGGGATGATGGTGATGAAGAAGGTTATAAAAAGATGGTGGTGGTGTCGTTAGTGTTGTCGTTGTAATCGTCACCGGAATGATTACCGGAATAATCGTAAACGATTACCGGAATAATCACCGGAGATGTTACCGATGAAGAAGAGCTCGGCCCCAATCCAATGGAGGTGGCCGGCCCTTAGGGAAGATGATGGAGTGGTGATTTGTGGAGGAGTTTTGTTGTAGTGGTAGTTTTGGAAAAAGTAAAGGAGAATGTGGAGACTTTGGTGGAGTTGTTGAAGTTGTGGTGGTTTGAATGGAGATGGAGGAGGAAGAAGATGAAGGTAGAGAGTTAGAGAAGTTGTAGTAGTTGTGGTTGTGGTGGAGATGAAGGAGGAGTTGGTGGTGGTTAAGGTGTTGGTGAAGAGAAAAATGAAGTGAAATGAAGAAGGAAAGGTTTATATAGGGATTGGATTTGTGAAGGTGATGTAAATAAATATTTAGAGAGGGGGTTTTTGAAAAAAGGAGAGGTGAGGTGTCTCTTGGCCGGCCATGGTGATGGGAGAGGGATTTGAGTGGTTTGGGATATTTTGGAGAAGATATTTTTGGTGGAAGGAGAAGATATTTTTGGTGGAAAGTTGTAGAAAGTATTGGAGGAATGGAGAATTTGGTGGAAGGAAAAGGAAAGAAAGAAAAAGGAAAAAGAAAGGAAAATGAAAAAAAGAAGATATTCTCTTAGAAGAAAAAGTGAAAATAATTAGAGTGGCGGATTCCCGGGATTCGGTTGCGGATGCGGAAAACTTTCGGAAAAATACCGAAATCGTCCGAAAATCAAGTATCTCGGAACGACCCGCAAAAATTCTCAAAAATCAAGAATATTATTTTAAGTATCATGGTTAAATTTGTTTCAAGAAATTATTTATAATTTTTAAATTAAAAATCTTGGAATCGGCCGCCAATATCGGTCGACGCCAAATCCGGCAGAAATTTGTCAAATTTTGAAAATTCCCAAAAAAAGAATTAAGGTAGTAAATATTATTCTAAGTAGATATGTGAAAGCGGTTTCTCAAAATTTGACCCCAGTTGTAAATTAAAAATTCAGGAATAAACCAGCGATACTGATTAATCCCGATTTTAGGGTATAAAAAAATAATTCAGAAAAAATCTGAAAAATCATGAAAAATCTAGAATATTGGGAAATAGTTTTTGAAAATAAAATTGACCCAATTGGATTACCAGAGAGATCAAATAATGTAGTACTTCCATTGTACGAGAAATAAATAAGAGAAAATAATAAATAAAAATAACAAAGTGTTTAACAAACCAGGATACGCATCTGAGTACGTATTCTGAGGATGGGGTGTTACAATCCATCCACCTTGCAAAAAATTTCGCCCTCGAAATTTCAGGAAGGGGAATATGACGGTAGAGAAGAATAGGAAGAAAGAATTTTACCAACTAAGATGTAAATAGTTGAGGGTAACGCTCTCGAATAACATCCTCTCGTTCCCACGTGGCCTCCCTGGAACATGCCTATTCCAAGAAACTAATACTAACGGTATTGCCTTATTTTTCAGAGTCTTGATACTTTTGTCCAGAATGGCCATCGGTTGTTCCTTATAAGATAGATCTGGTTGTAGTTCCAGTTCAGAGTGATTTAGAATATGACTCTCATCGTTGACATACTTCCGTAACTGTGATATGTGAAAGACATTATGAATTCCTTCTAATGACGGCGGTAATGCCAAGCGGTAAGCTACATCTCCCACTCGATCCAAAATCTCGAATGGGCCGATATATCTCGGACTAAGTTTCCCACGAGTACCGAATCAGATTACCCCTTTTGTTGGTGATATCCTTAAAAATACATGATCACCTGCTCTGAATTCCAATGGTCTTCTGTTAGTGTCAGCCCAACTTTTCTGTCGGCTCTGTGCTGCCCGGAGGTGATCTCTAATAATTCTGACTTTGTCTGTTGTCTGAATTAGTATATCTGGCCCCAAAAGTCTTCTCTCACCGACTTCGTCCCAACATAACGGTGACCTACATTTTCTACCGTACAAGGCTTCATACGGAGCCATCTTGATACTGGCCTGATAGCTGTTATTATAAGAGAATTCAGCCAAATGAAGATAATCTTCCCATGACCCTTTGAAGTCAATCATGCAGGCTCGCAGCATGTCTTCAAGAATTTGGATAGTTCGTTCAGATTGTCCGTCTGTCTGGGGGTGATATGAAGTACTGAATTTCAGACGAGTTCCTAGATTTTCTTGGAGACTTTCCTAGAAATGCGATCGGAATCTTGTATCTCTATCCGATACAATGCTAACCGGAACTCCATGTAGACGAACTATTTCCTTCATATATTTGTCTGCCAGAACTTCTGTTGTTTGGCCTACTCTGAATGGTATGAAGTGAGCTGACTTTGTGAGGCGATCGATGATTACCCATACTGCATTATTACCCTTAGGACTGCGGGGTAGAGCCGTGACAAAATCCATGGTAATATGTTCCCACTTCCATTCGGGTATCGGTAAGGGTTGTAGAAGTCCAGCTGTTCTCTGGTGTTCTATTTTTATCTGCTGGCAAACCAAGTATTTGGCCACATACTGGGCTATTTCCCTCTTCATAGCATTCCACCAAAACTGCTGCTTTATATCTTGATACATTTTAGTTCCCCCTGGGTGTATGGAATAAGCCGAACTATGTGCCTCTGCCAAAATTTTCTGTCGAACTTCTCCTTGGGGAACACAAATTCTGTTACCAAAATAAAGTGCATCATCCGAATGAATACGGATATCAGTTCTTAATCCAGCCTCTACTTGAGCTCTGAATTTCTGTAATCTGGGGTCTTCCTTTTGAGCTTCTTTAATCTCATTCATCAGGGTTGATTGAATCTGAAAAGTCATCAACTGTCCTGACTTATCAGTTCCTCGTACTAACATTAAGTCCAATTTTGTAATGTCCCGAATCAACTCCTTCTGCTGAGTGAGTTGTGCTAGTATTTTATTCTCTGGCTTCCTGCTCAATGCATCTGGTACTGTATTGACCTTGCCCGGATGATATTGTAAGTCTATATCATAGTCCGCCATCAATTCAAGCCACCGTCTCTGTCTCATGTTTAATTCTTTCTGCGTGAAAATATACTTAAGACTCTTGTGATCAGTGTAGAGTAACACCTTGTCTCCCAGAAGATAGTGCCTCCAGATCTTCAATGCAAATATTACTGCTGCCAGCTCTAAGTCATGAGTTGGGTAATTCTCTCATGTGGTTTCAATTGCCTGGATGCATAAGCTATGACATGCTCATGTTGCATTAATACACACCCCATGCCTTTTCCGGATGCATCACTGTATATAACCATTCCTCCTCTTCCTGAGGGAGTCCTCAAGACTGGAGCTGTAATGAGTCTTTTCTTTAATTGTTCAAATGCTGCAGTACACTCCTCTGTCCATATATATTTTCCCCTTTTCGGGTGAGCTTTGTTAACGGGGCTGCGATCTTAGAGAAATCTCGGACAAAACGCCGGTAATATCCAGCTAATCCAATAAAACTCTTAATTTCTGTTACTGTCTTTGGAATTGGCCAGTCCTTCACTGCCTGGATTTTGCTGGGGTCAACTGAAATCCCTTCTTCTGAAATCATATGTCCAAGGAAAGCTATACAGTCTAACCAGAAGTCACACTTGCTCCGCTTAGCATGAAGTTGTTCCTGCTGGAGAGTCTGCAATACTATCCTCAAGTGTTCTGCATGCTCCTTGTCGTTCTTGGAATAGATCAAGATGTCATCTATAAATACAACTACAAACTGATCCAAATATGGCGAAAACACTCTGTTCATCAAATCCATAAAGACTGCAGGGGCGTTGGTAACTCCGAAGGGCATGACTAGAAACTCATAATGGCCATAACGAGTCCTGAATGCTGTCTTTGGAATATCTTCTTTCTTTACTTTTAGCTGATGATAACCCGATTGTAAATCTAATTTAGAAAAGACTCGGGCTCCATGAAGTTGATCAAAAAGATCATCAATTCTTGGTAAGGGATACTTATTCTTGATGGTAACTTTGTTTAATTCTCTATAGTCTATGCATAACCGTTTACCACCATCCTTTTTGTTTGCTAATAGTACAGGAGCTCCCCATGGTGAAGTACTCGGCCTAATTAACCCCTTATCAGAGTATTCTTGCAGCTGTTTCTTTAGAATCTCTAACTCAGTGGGTGCCATTCTGTACGGAGCTTTGGATATTGGAACTGTGCCTGGAATGGTATCAATGGAGAACTCAACCATTCTGTCAGGCGGGAGTCCTGAGATTTCAGCAAACACTTCGGGAATTCATCCCAAACTGGTACTCCCTTCTTCTGAATCTCGGTAGTAGTCATCTGAGTTTTTCTCTTGGCAGACTTAAGTTCCCCGTTAAATTGAAATTCAGGCTGAAGTGGAATTCTGAAATTAATTTTCTTATTCCGACAATCAATAACCGCATAGTATTTGCTGAGCCAGGTCATGCCTAAGATTACGTCGTACCCTTTGGTGTCTAGTACGAGCATATCTATGGCCAATGTTTTGTTACATATTTCTACAGGGCAATTGATACAAATTTTAGAGGAGATGATTACTCCATTCCCTGTGCTAATCTCCCATTGGTGGTCTAAAGACTTAACAGGTATACAATGCAAGGCAATGAAATGATCTGATATGTAACAATGAGAAGCACCGGAATCAAAGAGGGCTAGAACAGGTTTTGAGTATACCCTGATCTTACCTGTTACCACCTCTTCAGAAGTCTCAGCCTCTTCCGCTGTCAAGTTGTAGGCTTGTCCCCTTCCGCGACCTGCTGCAGTCCTAACTCCCCTTTGGACTGGGCGGATAACTTGCTGTTGGGGAGGGGGAAGGGCCCTCCTAGCCATTGGTCCCTGGTTCCTCTGTCCATTTGGTAGTGGAGGTGCTGGCAAGGCTTGGTTCACTATTCCTGTCCTTTTATAGGGACAGCCTTCTATTGTATGGTTACTGGAACCACATACCAGGCATAATCCATTTGCCCTACGGCAATTTTGTTGAGAGTGACCTGGTTTCTGGCAATAATTACAAAAAGGAGATGGTTGGGTTATCTGAAAGGGGGCTGGTCGAAATGGTCGTCTCATTGTCGGAACTTTTGCAGCTCTGAATGGACCTCCTCTCCCCATTTGTGAAAGTGGCCTCTTCATGGCCTGGTTCCTTATCAGGTTAAATTTCTTTTTCTCCAGTCCCCGCTCCACCTCCCGAGCTATAGTGAGGACCTGGGAATATGTTTTCAGTTGTTGGGAATTAAGAAGACTTGAATATCCATTTGTAAGCCATGTTAGAATCTACTTGCCCGCTTCTCTTCGTCGGTCACCATATATGAAGCAAAGCGGCTAAGCCTTAAGAACTCAGCGGCATACTCATCCACAGACCGGTTCCATTGCTGAAGTCGGATGAACTGTTCTTCCATCTCTTTCTGAGCTGTGGCAGGGAAGAATCTATTATAAAAGCTCTTAGAAAACTGGTCCCAAGTGATGGATTTCTCCAGTCTTGCCTCTTCAGCTAGCCACCAGGTCCTGGCCACATCTTTTAGTTGAATCTTGGCAACCTCTACCTGATTTTCTTTTGGGACCCGGGCTGCATTCAAAAGATCTGTAGTGTCAATCAGCCATTGTTCGGCATCTAGTGGTCTCTCTCCTCCTGAGAATATTGCCGGCTGCAACCGCCTGAAGTCTGATACATTTCCCGGCCTTTGTTCCTTAGGAGTTGTTAATCCTTGCCGAAGGAGTTCTGTCTGCTGTTGTTGATTTTCCATCATGTTCTGGATAACCCTCAGAATATCAGCATTTTCTCTTGCGGGTCCATTTGGTAGTGGCCCGGATGATTGTCCGGAACTGTTACGACCCGTCCTTCTATCCATCTTTATGTTGGTAAAAAGATGACTGGAAAATGGAAAGATAGAAGGATTTTAGGACATAAGGAAAGGAGTCAAGAAGGAATAGATAACTTTGTACAGATAACTTTGTACATTGTAGTTGGATTGAATAACTGAGACTCATGCATAGCAATTGCAAATTAATATCCCATTAATTTGCTGCTTGATTGTACTGTAGGTGTGAGAACCTAGGCTCTGATACCAACCTGTAACGCCCCGATCCCGAGAGAACGGAGACATTACTGCGACGTATATACGCAGGTCATAAGTACCCTTACGTATATACGCTAAGCATCAGTACAGGCAAGAATCACAGTACCACAATACGTAGTATTTATACACATGCCAACTTAAGGAGTACAATTTACAAAGTTCTTACAGAGTGTGATATACTATTACATGTATCGTATATCACAGCCAGGTACAAAACTAAAATTTACAATATGAATACAAGATGCTCACGAGCTGAAGGAAAGTCCCGCAAGCTGGAAGGAAGAGTCGGGTACAAAAGGAACCAAGATTAGTCAGCCTGCTCTGAGAAGAAAACTTGATCTTCGGTGGAGGACTCCACTTCAATCCAAGCTTCAGAACCTGAACATACAAATTCAAGGGAGTCAGAACCTCCCAACAACTGTTCAGGTTACAGCCAAGTGGCATAAGAGATAAGTGTATGAGAAAGCATGTAAAGGAGGTACAACGTAAATAGAAAAAATCGAATATATCGACAAACTCGGTAAAGCACACAATGGATCCATAGTTGGCATCTTTTAATATTATTATTACTCGTCTTACCCTGATGTCTAGATATGTGGACTAGCGTCCCAGCACACATATATCCACATCTGAGTAAAGCAAGGTTGTTATTGGAAACCAGCGGGGGTATCAACGAACAATGTTTACAGTGGGTCCTGTGCATACCCGGGACCACGGCCCAGGATGTTCCGTTGCTTGGTGACGGAACCTACCGCAAGGCGATTCAGGAGGGTCTTATGGATGCCCTTATCAAGATGGTACCAGGAAGGAGGGAGCCAGCTCTCCCCTCGGTCCCCTGGAGGCCCACAGGTCAGACCGAAAGTTTTAGTTGCACAACATGCCTAATACCACTGTAAACATGAACATGTATTGATAGCCGTGAGTTTCCCCCGACCCGATGCAAGTTGTTCCTTTTTATGATTTATTATGTATTTATCAGATTTCGGGAATGAGCAGAACAAGTCAGGAATACATGTATCTCAGGAGTACAGTATGTACTATAATATATTAAGTAGAAATCAAGATGTCAGGTCATCATTCCCGTGGTCGTGATAATTATAAGAGTCAAGTGTATCATGCCGGGTGTCAAGTGATAGCATGACAAGAGGGTGATATTCGTCAAGTGACAAGTCATGTAGTAACAAGGGGCAATTATCAGGTAGTAGTATGTCGGGTGGTAACATGTCGGTTGACAAGTGATACAACCAAGTGGAGCTGAGTATGCTGGAGGCACAGGTAGCGAACAGAGTTTAGACACTAATACGCTTGGCGAGGTTACCGGGACGACTCGTTTTAGAATACGAGTGGAAAGTCCGATAGCAACTTGCCTGGACGGATTTAGTTAATAAAGCGCTGAGCGCTAAGTATGCTAACCAGATGGAGCTGAGAAACCTGACGGTCCCAATCACCTCTCTTTCGAGATAGCGAGAGACCGGAGGTTAAACTGAGAAACCTGACGGTCCCAATAACCTCTCTTTAAAGATAGTGAGAGACGGAGGCTGAATGGTCGCACGAGTTGTTCTATCCTGTTACAAGCATTACAGTATATCAGTCCGGGACATATCCACAGATTACAACACACACACCTGTACAACCACATCGCACTGCTACCAAGGACAACATAATAATGATTTTAATACAAGTCTATTTTCTGGCGAGGAAAATCACTCGCCTAAAACGCCACTTTTCAAGCTTTGCGCCTCCGATTCCCCGGGAAAGGAAAATACCAAGCGAACAAAGGAAAGGGGGCTTGGCCTTTTGGGTGGCCGCCGGCCCTAGGGTGGTGTGCCACCCTTGGTGGTGGCCTAGGGAGTGGCCGGCCCCAAGGAGAGGGAGGAGGAGAGGAAAGGAAAGGTGATTTTGTTAGTGGTGGTGGTATTTGGTAAAGAAGATGGATTTTGGTGGAGTAATAAAGAAAGTGAAGGAAGTAGTGGAGATGAAGGTGGTGTTGTGATGGTGAACTTGATGGTGGAAGTGAAGATGGTGGTGAAATTAGTAGGGATGATGGTGATGAAGAAGGTTATAAAAAGATGGTGGTGGTGTCGTTAGTGTTGTCGTTGTAATCGTCACCGGAATGATTACCGGAATAATCGTAAACGATTACCGGAATAATCACCGGAGATGTTACCGACGAAGAAGAGCTCGGCCCCAATCCAATGGAGGTGGCCGGCCCTTAGGGAAGATGATGGAGTGGTGATTTGTGGAGGAGTTTTGTTGTAGTGGTAGTTTTGAAAAAAGTAAAGGAGAATGTGGAGACTTTGGTGGAGTTGTTGAAGTTGTGGTGGTTTGAATGGAGATGGAGGAGGAAGAAGATGAAGGTAGAGAGTTAGAGAAGTTGTAGTAGTTGTGGTTGTGGTGGAGATGAAGGAGGAGTTGGTGGTGGTTAAGGTGTTGGTGAAGAGAAAAATGAAGTGAAATGAAGGAAAGGTTTATATAGGAATTGGATTTGTGAAGGTGATGTAAATAAATATTTAGAGAGGGGGTTTTTTGAAAAAAAGGAGAGGTGAGGTGTCTCTTGGCCGGCCATGGTGATGGGAGAGGGATTTGAGTGGTTTGGGATATTTTGGAGAAGATATTTTGGTGGAAGGAGAAGATATTTTTGGTGGAAAGTTGTAGAAAGTATTGGAAGAATGGAGAATTTGGTGGAAGGAAAAGGAAAGAAAGAAAAAGGAAAAAGAAAGGAAAATGAAAAAAAAGAAGATATTCTCTTGGAAGAAAAAGTGAAAATAATTAGAGTGGCGGATTCCCGGGATTCGGTTGCGGATGCGGAAAACTTTCGGAAAAATACTGAAATCGTCCGAAAATCAAGTATCTCGGAACGACCCGCAAAAATTCTCAAAAATCAAGAATATTATTTTAAGAATCATGGTTAAATTCGTTTCAAGAAATTATTTATAATTTTTAAATTAAAAATCTTAGAATTGGCCGCCAATATCGGTCGACGCCAAATCCGGCAGAAATTTGTCAAATTTTGAAAATTCTCAAAAAAAGAATTAAGGTAGTAAATATTATTCTAAGTAGATATGTGAAAGCGGTTTCTCAAAATTTGACCCCAGTTGTAAATTAAAAATTCAGGAATAAACCAGCGGTACTGATTAATCCCGATTTTAGGGTATAAAAAAAAATAATTCAGAAAAAATCTGAAAAATCATGAAAAATCTAGAATATTGGGAAATAGTTTTTGAAACTAAAATTGACCCAATTAGATTACCAGAGAGATCAAATAATGTAGTACTTCCATTGTACGAGAAATAAATAAGAGAAAATTATAAATAAAAATAACAAAGTGTTTAACAAACCAGGATACGCATCAAAGTACGTATTCTGAGGATGGGGTGTTACAACGTTGCAGTAGCATTTCCGTACCCGGTGCGGCGGGGCGTTACAGGTTGGTATCAGAGCTTAAGTTAAGCTCTCCCACCTTCAGTACAATTAGTCTGCAGATTACTGTGATTTTAATTTACAACTGGAGCAAGAATCAGAGCTATGCATTCCAATTCCAAGTATAAAGTTATCTGTCCTTCTTCATAATCTTGAAATCTTTCCATCTTTCCACCTCTTAGTTACTTCTTCTATTCAGAGTCGGTAAATCTTTCTGATTTTTTCCAATATATCTTGCAATATCGGTAACTATTTTTATCAATTACCATTGAATCTTTCTCTAATCGTAACTTTGATCCTTTCCATGTACATCTTCCTACTTAACAAAATTGCGAGGACGAAATTTTTGCGAGATGGGAATACTCTGATTTCAGAATACGTATCCTTTTAAGATTTTCGACGTTTTGGACTTGTACGTATCATTTCATGTACATATTTTTCTCCATTTCACCCAAAATATTTGGATGAGACTGTGCACTGGCGCTACATTCTACCCTAGAAATTTCATATTTTTTCTTTTTAAATAATTATTTAATTAATTATTTTCTCTCTCCTTCTATTTTCCTTTTTCTTTGTTTTCTAAATTCATTTCTTTTCCATTTTTTTATTTTAATTTTTATATTATTTTTTCATGGATATTTACACATAACTCCCCAATAATGTATATTTGAATTTTCATTTTTTTCCTTTTTCTTTATCCTTTTACTTTCTTTCTTTTTCTCTATTTTTCTAGAATGTTCCTTGGCTTCTCTAAGAAGCCAATGCTTTAGATTCTCAAAGAAGCCTCTCCCTCTCATCTTATCATCTCTCTCTCCTCCATAAGGCAGTCAATCTCCTCCCTCTCTTCCTCCACCATTCTCTCTCTAGAAAAATATAAAAAAACCCTCCAAAAATCCTCTAAAAATTATATCTTCTTACCACCATCTCCAACAACTATTCTACCACCCATAACATATCTTCCACCTTCTATAACTCTCCAAAATTTTCTCATCATATTCTCTCTAAAATTGGCCAAAATAGCACTTTCTCTCTCCAGAAACACCTATTTTCTCACTCTAAAAATCTTATTACTCCATGACTACTTCCTCATCATCCTAAACTTGTCCCTAGGTCCTGATGTAGCTCCCACATTTTCCCATATTTTTCTCCCTCTAAAAACCCAAAAAACCCTAAAAACCCCACTTTCTCTCTTCTCTTTCTACTCTATCTCTAGGTTTTCTCTCTCACCATTTCTCCTACACCAGGCCGGTCATCTCTCTGACCTTCATTACATGATCCTCCACCTTCCATAATTTTTCTCAATTTTTTCTCTCTCTCAAGCCCTAAACCTCACTTTCTCTCTCCTTCTTTCATTTTTTCTCTCTAGATTTCTCACTCTTTCTCTCCTTTTGTTCAGGACACCAGCCACCTAGGCCTTTACCATCTACTCCTCCACCTTCTACACCAATCTCACATCCAAAAACCCTTTCTCTCTTCTCTAAATCAAAACCCCTAGTTTCTCTCTCTAGATTTCTCTTTCTAAAACCTCTCTGTGCCACTCCTCTTTCTCTTTAGGGTTCGGCCAGCCCTAGGGACTGCATACACACACACACACACACTCTTTCACACCCTCCTACGTGCACGTGCACACGTGCACGTCGTATTAGGTATTTTCCATATATAGGCGAGTACTGTTCCCTTATAACATATGTGCACATACACACAAGTGCACGCATATTTGTACACGTGCATGCATATTTCATGTTCTGTGCATTTCTAAGAATTTTATGTAATTATTAGAAATTATCTGGGAATTTGTATGAATTTCCTGTATTTTAGGAATTTTTTGTATATTTTTAGAATTAATCTGTGTATTTAAAAATTATCTCTGTATTTTTAGAATTTTCTGTGTATTTAAAAATTTTTGTGTATTTTTATGAATTTCCTGTAATTTCTGGAATTAATATGTATTTTTCAGAATTATTGTATTTTGGGACTAACGGGGGTGCAGGTTGTAGGAGAAGACCCTCGGGCGAATGATCAATCGAGATTATTGTCCGAGAGATCACTCTGTAGGCTATCCAATGGTGTTAACTGTAGGCCCAAAGTTACAATCACCCGGTTTTTGAGTTTTGATGATTACAAAACATATATAGTTATTTGTACTAATTATATTTTAGTGTTTAAGTGTGTTTTAGGGTTCTAAGAATTCAAGATGTCTTCTTTCCTAAAGGAAGGTATTTTTGACTCAAATTGACTCAATTTGGGTTCAAGGATTCAAACAATTCATCATTGCATATGGAGAAGCCCTAATTTGAAGATCTTGTAGTCACCTAGAACTTTTGTAAGAATTAGTTTGTTAAAGAATGAGGTTATGATAAGTTGGCTCAAGAAAACACACACACACTTTCATTTTTCAAAATACGGTTTTTGTTTTAGTTAGTTGGATTAGGTGCATGTCTTGATTGATATACATGTCTCTAAATATTTCATATTTTTACATCTAGTTTAAATCATGTATACCATCCCTTATAGCATGCTACTTAATCATCTAGCCATTTAAAAATATTTTAAAAATTCTTCAAAGTTCAAAATATTTTCCATAATAAAATTGTTTCAGGCCTAACGGTCGACCGGGCGGTCGACCGGATCTATTTCAGGCCTGATCGGTCGACCGCACCAGTCGACCGGGCCTTGTGGCTTTGGCGTGCATGTTTGTGCACGTCTGTCGGTCGACCGACTGACTGACCCTTACTCTCGGGTTTTGTCGGTCGACCGGGCCAGTCGACCGACAGAACAAAGATTTATTTTTGTTTAGCCTCCGGTCGACTGATCGGTCGACCGAGTCCAACGGCTAGTTTGCCAGATAGACTGCCGGTCGACCCAGCGGTCGACCGACAGCCGCCAGCAGCCCCCAACGGCTAGTTTCTTGAAAACTGTTTTCTGGATTTGATTTTGATGTTTCTTTCAGCTATCTCTGAATTTCTTGAAGCTATTTCCTGACCTATTAACCTAGTTTTAATGATGAAAAGATCTCTTCTAATCCCTATAAATAGATGGCATTGGTCCCTTGTTAAATTCAAGAAAAATCCCTATTGCTTTGAGTTTCAAAAGAAAAGAAAAGTTTTCAAAGCTCTCACTTCCTAAGTGCATTCTTGGTTAAAGTTTTTCAGTGGTTTTCAAGCTCTCTTTACTTTCTTTACAACTGAATGTTTCTCACTTCACTTCTTGAGCCAAAAATTATTCCCATTCTATAAGGAGTTGTAAGAGAGAAGTTTGTGGTCTTTTGATCACCTAGTTACTTGTATTTATTTGTGTTAAGATCCCTCTTGTGTAGAGGTTGGATTGGTGGGAGTTCGGTACTCCGGTCTTGTGTAGACCTCTTGTAATTTTCTTTGCGGATTTAGTGGAAATCCTTCACGGTGGTGGAGGCGGGGACGTAGAGCGGTGGCTCGAACCTCGAAACAAATTACTTGTGTTTGCGATTGGTTTCCTTATTGTCTTTCATTGCTTTACATTTTTATCTTGTGATACCTCTTTCTTGCACTTCATTATTGCTCCCATTTCATTCACTTGCATTTTTCGGTCTTTACTCATCTCAATAAGAAAGCAATTACGCGCCTCAACTCATAATTTAGAGGAATCAAAGAGGAGAAGTTCTAGAGCCCTTCAAGGGGAATTCGGCTTCAATTTCTTATTTTGAGTGACCGGTTGCATCATACATACATACTTGTTTAAAAAGATCATTAGATTAACATTAACACCTATTCACCCCCTTCTAGGTGTTTTTCAATTGGTATCAGAGCTTTGGTCTCTAGGCTCTTGATTTAACTACCTTAGAGAGATCCTATATTGCTAATCACTCTATTCATTTTTCATCCTCATACACTTAGTAAAAATGGCCGAAGGAATTAAGAACCCACCCAAGTTTGATGGCCTTAACTTTCCCATATGGAAGTTAAGATGACCGTATTTTTGCAATCCTTAGGGAGCCGGGTTGCAAAGGCGGTGACCAAACCTTTTAGTGCACCTCTTGATGATGAGGACACTTGGTCCGATATTGCCACGAAAGAGTTTGACGCTAATGCTAGGGCACACTATGTCTTACTTCAAGCTCTTAATGACGATGATATTTCTAGAGTCGTTCATTGCAAATCCGCACATGAGATTTGGACACACTTACTTATCACTCATGAGGGAACCTCACAAGTAAAGAGGGCAAATATCGACCTTCTTCGTTCCCAATATGAAAACTTTTCTATGCAAGAGAATGAAATCATAGATGATATGGTTACTAAATTTACAAAGATTACTAGTAGATTTCTTCTTTAGGTGACGGCATTGACAACGACCAAAAAGTGAGAAAAATCATCCGTGCACTCCCTCCATCTTGGGAAGTCAAAGCCACAACTTTGAAGGACCTTAATGACAAGGAAGAAATGGAGCTTATCGGTCTCATTGGGAATCTCAAGACCCATTAGATGGAAAGAAAAGCAAGAGAAGAGATGGCTCCTCCCAAGAAGAAAGCTATTGCCTTCAAGAGCTCCTCCACCTACTCTGACGAGGATGATGAAGAAGATGATGATGAAGATCTTTCTCTTCTTGTAAAGAACGTTCGGAGAATGTACAACAAGGCAAAGTTTCAAAATAGAAGGAGATGGCAAGGTAAAGAAGAGAAGAAAATTATTTGCTTCAATTGCCGGAAGCCGGGTCACATTGTTGCGGAATGTCCGGAAAACAAAGGCAAACCTTCCACCTCCAAGAAGCCTTACAAAAAGAAAGCTTTAAAGGCTACTTGGGATTCGGGGAGTGAATCCGATGAGGAAATCGACACCGCCAACATGTGCTTCATGGCAAATGAAAGCACAAGTAAGGTAACTCCTGATATATCCATTGATTGTAAACTATCCATAGATGAATTAGGAGAAGCTTTTGAAGAACTATCTCATAACTATGATTTTCTCAAAAAGAAATACTTGAAAATGAAAAAGGAAAATGAATCACTCAACCACAAAGTTTTCATTCTCACAAAAGAAAAGATGAATTGTTTTTAACTCTCTCTTCTACTCAAAAGGATTTTGATGACTATAAATTTTCTTGCAAAGGTAAATTTTCTCAAATTGATGAAAACGAGATTTCCTTGCTAAAGAAGAAAATTAATTCTTTAGGAGTAGTTTTGAAGAAGTGTGAATTTGATAAAACTATATTAGAGGCTATGTTTCCTAAGAAACATGCCCCAAAAAATCATTCACATACTACTCATACTCATGTTCATAAATCACAACCTTTACATCATGCCAAGCACCCTAAACATGCCCACACTCCGCACACTCATCATGCATTCATGTATGGTAAAGTTTATGAATGCACATATTATGGCCGTAAAGGTCATTTGGTTAAATTTTGCTATGATAGGATTAATGCATCGCATAATCATGTTTGGATTCGGAATACTAACATTCAAGGACCCAAGAAAGTTTGGGTACCAAAGTCAACAAATTTGTTAAATGATGTAGGTACATTCCAAAGCCCAACGACGTAAGGAGTTATGGTATCTTGATAGTGGTTGCTCAAGGCACATGACTTGGGATATCAATAACTTCGTAACCCTATCAAGATACCATGAAGGTGGCACCGTCACCTTTGGAGATCACGCCAAAGGGAAAATCATTGGTAGTAGTAATGTTAAACTTGGTACATCCCCTTTAATAGAAAATGTTGTTTTAGTTGATGGCCTCAAGCATAATCTCTTGAGTGTTAGTCAACTTTGTGATAAAGGATTTAATGTTATTTTTGATGACCTAGCATGTAGTGATATTGATAGACAATCCAATACATGTATATTTTCAGATTTCGTGAAAACAATGTATACATGATTGATATATCTAAAATGCTATGCAATGCTACTTGTTTGAATGCCCTCGATGATGACTCTTGGTTGTGGCATACGAGAATAGGCCACATTTCTTTGACCATCTATCTAGATTAAACAATAAGGAAATGGTGAAAGGTATTCCTTACTTGAAATTTGAAAAGGACCGCATTTGCGATACGTGTCAACTTGGGAAACAAACCAAGTCCTCTTTCAAGTCAATCAAGGATATCATGACATCACGACCTTTGGAGTTGATCCATATGGATTTGTTTGATCCTACACAAACCAAAAGTCTAAGTGAGAATCGTTTTGCTTTCGTTTTAGTTGATGATTTCTCTCGTTTTACTTGGGTTTTCTTTTTAGAACACAAAAATCAAGCCTTTTCATATTTTCAAGCCTTTAAGAAAAGAGTTGAAAAGAAAAAAGATTCTTCTATTTTAAGAATAAGAAGTGATAGAGGTGGTGAATTCAATAACCAACCCTTTACCACTTTTTGCGAAGAACATGGAATTAAGCATGAACTATCTTGTCCTAGAACTCCACAACAAAATGGAGTCGTTGAGAGGAAAAATCGTATGTTACAAGAGATGGCTAGGACAATGATAAATGAGTACGGTCTCCCTTATTATCTATGGGCCGAGGCCGTTAACACATCTTGCTACATATCAAATAGGATTTTCTTATGAAAAAACACTTCTAAAACATCTTTTGAGATTTATTTTTCAAGAAAACCAAATGTTTCATACTTTCAAGTTTTTGGTTGTAAATGTTTTGTTTTGAATACTAAAGATAATTTAGGTAAATTTGTTGCAAAATCATATGAAGCAATTTTTGTTGGTTACTCTAACATTAGTAAAGCTTATTGAGTTTTCAATAAGTCATCCTTGACTATTGAAGAATCGATACATGTAAAGTTTGAGGAATCTAATGTGTTTGTTGAGAATGTTGTAGAAATAGATTCCCTAAATGAAGACGTGGAGAAAATTTCTTTGAAGGACTCACCTATTCTTGAAGACATGCCAAAGGGTGATGAAAAAAATGAAGTTCAAGAAGTTGAAGTGGGGACTACTCAACCACTTCCAAAAGATTGGAGATTCAATCCACATCATCCCAAGGATCTTATTATAGGTGAAGTATTAAAAGGGGTAACTACTCGTTCTAAACTTCATGATCTTTATGGGCACAATGCATTTATTTCTCATTTTGAACCAAAGAACATCCTCGAAGCCGAGAGCGACTCATATTGGTTGCTTGTCATGCAAGAGGAGCTCGAGCGCAACCAAGTTTGGCATCTTGTTCCTAGGCCCCACGATAGACCAACAATTGGTACTAAGTAGATCTTTAAGAACAAGTTGGATGAATCGGGAAATATTTTTAGGAATAAAGCTAGGTTAGTGGCCCAAGGTTACACTCAAGTTGAAGGTATCAATTTTGAGGAAACTTTTGCACCCGTAGTACGGCTTGAAGTCATACGGATGACACTTGCATTTGCTTCATATAAAGATTTTAAACTTTTTCAAATGGATGTAAAAAGTGCTTTCTTAAATGGATTTATTGAAGAGGAGGTGTATGTTGAACAACCCCCGGGTTTGTTAATCCTACACATCCGGATTTTATTTTCAAGCTAGACAAAGCTCTTTATGGTTTAAAACAAGCCCCTAGGGCTTGGTATGAAAGACTTTCTTCATTTCTTATTTCTAATGGTTCTAATAAAGGAAAAATAGATACTACTTTTTTTACCAAACATGTTAAAAATGATATATTTATAGTTCAAATATATGTTGATGATATCATATTTGGTTCTACTAATGAAAATCTTTGCAAAGCTTTCGAATCATGCATGAAGGAGGAATTTGAGATGTCTATGATGGGCGAGCTTAACTACTTCCTTAGGCTCCAAATCAAGCAAAGAAAGGATGGGATTTTCATCAATCAAGCCAAGTATACGAAAGAACTTATCAAGAAATTTAGGCTTGAAGGGGCTAAGACAAGCAAAACTCCCATGGCTACCACCACAAAGCTTGACAAGGATGAACAAGGTACAAATGTAGACATTAAACTTTATCGTAGCATGATTGGTAGCTTGTTGTATTTAACGGTTAGTAGGCCGGACATTATGTTTTGTGTATGTCTTTGTGCTCGATTTCAATCGTGTCCTAAAGAGTCCCATTTGATTGCGATAAAACGCATTATTAGATACCTTAAGGGCACAATTGAAATGGGTTTGTGGTATCCGAAGACCGGACAATTTTTCATGACGAGTTTTCGGATGCCGACTATGCGGGTTGTAGAGTGGATAGGAAGAGTACAAGTGGAACATGTCAATTTCTCGGTAATTGTCTTGTTTCATGGTCTTCCAAGAAATAAAATTCGGTAGCCCTCTCAACCGCCGAGGCGGAATATCTTGCGGCGGGGGCTTGTTGTGCACAAGTCCTTTGGATGAAACATACTCTCCTTGACTATGATATGACCATATTAAAATATTTTGTGATAATATTAGTACTATTCATATGACTAAAAATACAAATCAACATAGTAAGACCAAGAACATTGACATTCGGTATCACTTTCTTCGAGATCATTATGAGAAAGGTGATATTGAAATTGATTATGTTTCTACCAGTTTTCAACTTACCGATATTTTTATAAAACCACTAGACTATACTAGATTTTCTTTTATTTGTGGTGAATTGAATGTTTGTGTTATGGAATCTGGAAATTTTTTTTAACAATATTTACCCTTTTTGATGTATGGCAAAAGGGGGAGAAAAAGTTAGTTTATTCTTTTGAGTTTTGTGTCTTGAGTTTTGAGTTTTGAGTTATTGCTTGGTTACTTTTGAGCTACATGTTTTGGATTATTAGTTCTCTCTTATGCCAAGTTTTTATTTTTACCTTTGTAAAGTTCATTCATGTGTATAGCCATTCATATATATAGCATGATTTGCGGGGGAGCCTCCAAGCTCTTTTTCCAATTTTTTTATTAATGACTCATATGTTTTGTCATTATCAAAAAGGGAGAGATTATTGGCCCAAGGTTACAATCACCCGGTTTTTGAGTTTTGATGATTACAAGACATATATAGTTATTTGTACTAATCATATTTTAGTGTTTAAGTGTGTTTCAGGGTTCTAAGGATTCAAGATGTCTTCTTTCCTAATGGAAGGTATTTTTGACTCAAGTTGACTCAATTCGGGTTCAAGGATTCAAGCTATTCATCATTGCATATGGAGAAGCCCTAATTTGAAGATCTTGTAGTCACCTAGAACTTTTGTAAGAATTAGTTTGTTAAAGAATGAGATTATGATAAGTTGGCTCAAGAAAACACACACACACACTTTCATTTTTCAAAATACGGTTTTTATTTTGGTTAGTTGAGTTAAGTGCATGTCTTGATTGATATACATGTCTCTCAATATTTCATTTTTTTACATCTAGTTTAAATCATGTATACCATCCCTTATAGCATGCTACTTAATCATCTAGCCATTTAAAAATATTTTAAAAATTATTCAAAGTTCAAAATTTTTCCCATAATAAAACTGTTTCTGGCCCAACGGTCGACCGGGCGGTCGACCGGATCTATTTCAGGCCGATCGGTTGACCGCACTGGTCGACCGGGCCTTGTGGCTTTGGCGTGCACGTTTTTGCACGTCTGCCGGTCGACCGACCGACCCTTGCTCTCGGGTTTTGTCGGTCGACCGGGCCAGTCGACCAACAGAACAAAGATTTATTTTTTGTTTAGCCTCCGGTCGACCGACCAGTCGACCGAGTCAAACGGCTAGTTTGCCAGATAGACTGCCGGTCGACCAGGCCGGTTGACCGACAGCCGCCAACAGCCCCCAACGACTAGTTTCTTGAAAACTATTTTCTGGATTTGATTTTGATGTTCTTTCAACTATCTATGAATTTCTTGAAACTATTTCCTGACCTATTAACCTAGTTTTAATGATGAAAAGATCTCTTCTAATCCCTATAAATAGATGGCATTGGTCCCTTGTTAAATTCAAGAAAAATCCCTATTGTTTTGAGTTTCAAAAGAAAAGAAAAGTTTTCAAAGCTCTCACTTCCTAAGTGCATTCTTGGTTAAAGTTTTTTTCAGTGGTTTTCAAGATCTCTTTACTTTCTTTACAACTGAATTTTTCTCACTTCACTTCTTGAACCAAAAATTATTCCCATTCTATAAGGAGTTGTAAGAGAGAAGTTTGTGGTCTTTTAATCACCTAGTTACTTGTATTTCTTTGTGTTGAGATCCCTCTTATGTAGAGGTTGGATTGGTGGGAGTTCGGTACTCCGGTCTTGTGTAGACCTCTTGTAATTCTCTTTGCGGTGGTGGAGGCGGGGACGTAGAGCGGTGGCTCGAATCTCAAAACAAATTACGTGTTTGTGATTGGTTTCCTTATTGTCTTTCATTGCTTTACATTTTTATCTTGTGATACCTCTTGCTTGCACTTCATTATTGCTCCCATTTCATTTACTTGCATTTTTTGGTCTTTACTCATCTCAACAAGAAAGTAATTACGCGCCTCAACTCATAATCTAGAGGAATCAAAGAGGAGAAGTTCTAGAGCCCTTCACGAGGAATTCGGCTTCAATTTCTTGTTTTGAGTGACCGGTTGCATCATACATACATACTTATTTAAAAAGATCATTAGATTAGCATTAACACCTATTCACCCCCTCATGGTGTTTTTCATTAACGAAGCCGATACCCTTATGGGTTTAGTGGTAACCTAGCGGAGTGGACCAGCTATACAACATTAGAAATTTATACTATGCACTGTTAATATCTGTGATTATGTGCGGTACTAACATTATTTTCTGCATATACCAACTTGGCCTTCTGGCCCTATTAGACCTTATGGTCTCTTATTACAGCCCTCAGGACACGTTAGACCGTCAAGTCTGCTAGCCTCGCCTGGTTTGCGTATTTAGCGCTAAGCCCTTATTCACTAGACTCGTTAAGGTAGAACTCTGCTGGATTTCAGACCCGCAGTTTAAGCCCAGTCATTCCTATAACTCCGCCTAGCGCTTTAGTGACTAAACACTGTTTGTTATTTGTGCCTCCAGCACTATTTGCATCGCTTGTTTGTGCGCTTAGCCATGACACTGTTTTGTCATATATTTATGATTGTGAAGAGTTTGAAATACCTATATGAAATATTCCTGAAATACATTGAATGTTTGCAAACTGACTGACGTCTGATAATCCTGATACGATATCATAACTGACTATTTACTTGAATAGACAATATCATTTATATCTGAATATATACCAGACCTGGTATAAACATCTGATACAGTACCATGATCTTGACTCAAGATAAATACTTCTGATTCACTTTTGATTTGGTACCGTGAATCCTAAACAGATTAAATACAAGATCCATAGATATTGCTTTTACAGGGATATTACTAAATTTCTGATTACTGAATACTGTATTACTGAATCCTTTACACGGACTTGCTCATGATACTCCTGTTACTGATACGAAGTGTGGAACTAAGTACCACACGGAACAAAGTGCCACATCACACGTCCTTATGATGGGGGCCACCTCTCGATTCCTCGGGGGCCACCTTTAGAATTCCACATCTCCCATGTTACTGTTTCCCTGTAAATCGATATCGTGAATCTCAACTGGAAATAATCCTGAACATCTCTAATAAAGATACAACTTACACGGGGTCGGGGAAAACTGATGAACTTCAATAAGTATATTTTCATAATGGCTCAATGTTGCAACTACTGTAGAGAACTACTTGAGGCCACAGGAGTTCTTGTGGAGTGTAATGGCACCCTGACCAGATCCTACTATTCATGTTACTGTTATCGCCTAGCGGCATGGATTGGAAGCCATATCCAATCACGTGAGACGGTTGTCCCGGGCATACACGGGGCCCATTATAAACATGATATCTTGATTTCTCATCAGTTTTCAATAATCAACCTCAGATTACTCTTATGGGACGCTAGGGCACATACCTAGACATCTGAGTAGGATGAGTCCTAATAATAATAATACACATGTTACTGACTTAACTCCTGTACTGATCATGATTCCACTAACCTGACATGACAACACCATTAATAAACCAACTCTCAGCAACTCTGATTGTATACGCTCAGTTGATGGAGAAGTGAGGTATATGGTATATACATGAGGGTTTCCTTATTTGGATTATTCCCTCGACGTACTAATCTCATGAATCCAGAGATTGAGTTTATACAATTGTTTTGCCTACATTTACATTATACATATACAGTTAATGAATTATATATGCTTTCATTGATATGATTTAAATATGATTTCATGCACACATAAACATATTTTTACGTAATTTCATTTACTTTCTGTACATCTGTATTTGTTTTTGCGCATGCCCTTGGCGTTCTTATATACTCGTTGGGTTACACTCTGACAACCCTGAACCTACATGTCCAAATACTAGAGCTTGAATATTGCTGAGTTTCTGTTACTAATTAGTGAGGCGAAGCGGAAGCGTAGTAAGTCCCATGATCGGAACCTGGCAGAAGTTGTGGGAACGTAATGGATAGTTCTCCAGATCCATCTCCTTTATCAGACCCTCAAGATTCCTATTCAACTCGGGAGCATCTTCCTGTTCTATATTTTGTTAATCTTTTGTAATTTATATTTTTGAACGATCGAGTGATGCAATATTCATATAATATTAAATCACATACTGTGATAACAATATACTTGGACTGTAATGTTGGAATATATATTACCATTGTGCTTCTATATTCTGATTCCTGGCTGTACTGTTATGCTTAGCGTACATATGTGAGAGTATTTCTGCCTTACGTATGTACGTTGTAGTAGCGTTTCTGTACCCGGTGGGGCGGGGCGTTACAGAACCCAAAAGCTTCTAGCTTTTCTTAATCTTTTTCAAGATTTTAACCGTGAAAATGGCTCATAAATCCAAGCAAACCGCTGCTTCCTCGAGCGCCACCACTGCGCCAACCACCACGGGTGGTTCTCCTCCTCAGGAGCCTCAATTTCTGGTAAGCAAAATGGCTCTTGCCATTACTGAGAACACGAAGAGCTTTGCCTCTCAATTTTAAAGTTCAAAAACTTCTTTTGAAGTTGAACAGTCAATGCGGGGCTCACAGGCTCGCGTTTGATTTATAAACGCGACCCTCGTTTTGATAAGCAAAACGCGGATTTAATGATCTTCATGTTTCTGTCTTGTCAACATGACCTTCGCGTTTATGAATTGGACGCGCATCTAGTGAGTTCCGTGTCTTGAGACTTCTGAACGTGAGTCTCATTATGAGACTCACGTTTGAGTCTCAGGACTTAAAAAAAAATTTCCAAGTTCATAAGTATGAACTACAGACGTGGGGTTTACATAAGCCTCACGTTTCATCTCAATGAACACGAGTCTCATGCGTTTAGCCTCGCGTTTGAGTTTCAACCCTTTGATATTTCTCACTACCTTTTTTGAGATTTCTAATCTCTGATTTTTTTTTCTTTTTGCAGTGAGGTATTCTTCTAATCCTCTGGAGAAGAGACATCATTTTGGCCATGTGGGTGGATCAGACCCGAATATTGTCTCTAACCTCAGAAGGACTGTATTGGATTTTCTTGGAAAGAATTAGGGCGACAAACCAAGTTGAGCCAGGCTAGCTCACTGACTCTCCCGGAGCTCATCACAGACGGGCCATTTATATCGAATGCCCGTACGTTGCTAAGAAAGCTGGACTTTTTATTCGGAGATTCTATTAACGAGGATGCAAAAGTGATGTATGACGGCTGTTACAAATGGCTTCGTCGGCTCAGAGAACGTCGTTTGTTCCTCTAGACATGGAGAAGATGTTCTCTTTGTCATCCGTTCAATCGATGTCCTCCATTGATCAATAAAGTGGGAACTGTCAAAGGAGCAGTCCGGAGTTTCCCTCAGGCGAATCTTTCATCATACTGCAATCCCAGCGGGACACCACAGGAATGTTGTTGGACTGCTACTGGGTTTATTGAAGGCAGAGTATCCAATAGCGAGACTCCTCATCAAGCAACAATATTCATCAATTAGTTCATGGCCGTAAAAGGTGATTCCCTAATGGAGAATTTCGGACACTAGGATGAGTTCATTCCTCTGACAAATATTGTTGGTAAAGGATGGTGGGCTTTATCCTTGAAGACTTGAGAAAAGAGTTGACACAAACCAACCTTTATGCTGCGGTCAGGGCTATCCAGTATGGAATTTCGCAGAGTAATTATCACTTCTTTACTATGCTGGACCGCTATAATCCTGAGACGTGCACATTCTTCACCCCAGTCTGAGAGATGGGGTTTGCTTTACATGAGATGTATAAAGTCTCTGGGTTAGCAATGGGGGACATCCCTTATGAAGAATTTGTCCCGTCAGTCGAGGAATTACACATGATGGAGGAGAGTGCTCTTTTAGTGTACGCGACGTACTGGAAAGTGTTGTGCCACTTTCATATCTATGCAGAGATCACTGTTTTGAGATCTGGAGGGGTCAGACAGATGGCTTGGCGAATTACCTTTTCAATGGTCTGGGAGATAAAGCTGACCGACTGACTGCCTAGCTCTAAGCATGTATGTAGAGATTAAAGAGAGGATCAGTGCATCAACATCCTTGTATACTGATCGCTAGAAAGCATGCACAAGAATAAATAAAAGAGTGATGGTCGATATTATTGCTTTAGCGATTCTACCGCAATAGCGAAGTGGCTATATAGGTCGTATCCATAAGGAGGGAGAGCGATGAAAGCTTGAATGCAGCTTCTTTGTTCGTGGTAAAGATGTTCCTTGTCTCAAATAAAGAATTGAAAAGAAAAGAAGTATTGCTTAAAAAAATTCTTAGATTGTTTTGATGGTTGAAAAGTGAATTTTGTTTTCTTAAAGGTAAAAACGCATGGCTAACCTTCTACTAAGTGCTCCCACTAATTTCTAGCTTCTTGAAGATATAGCCTCACAATAGATATAGGCAAGCATAATCCTTGTGTATACGAACTATTCACGTTGGAGATCGTATCAAAGTTCTTCCCCTCACTTAGCTTTACACGAAAAAACTTGAACATTCCCTATCAAGATCCAATTGAAGGCGAGAATAGGGGAAGAAACAAGTACACTACAGGTATCGGCAAAGATGTATAGGAATTTCTCTAACTTACAAGAACAAGCAATACTACACAAACTATAAATCATCAAAAATGATTAAGAATGAAATATGAGAGTGATAATACTTGTAAGTAAATTAGACTTAGAACCCCTTGTCTTAAAATGTGATAGCTCTTATTTGCACAAAGATTGTTTAACACTATTAACTCATTTGGGTTATCAATCAAGTTGTTAGAGATTAGTGGGTTAGTAGTTAGTTAGCCATGCAATTGAAGAGTTAACCAGACTTGAGAAATAAAAGCAACAGAGAAGAAGTAAATGAGTAAAGTTCTACACTAGTACAAAGAAATAAAAGTAAGTAAAAACACCAAGGAATGAAAAGAAGAAGGAGAAGTATTACTTGTAAAAAATTGTCACCTTCAAATACAATTTGTACCCTCTCTCTTCCCCCTCCCCCTTCCTCCCTCCCTCTTTCACTCTAATTGCTAAGCTAAGTTAGAAGAAGAAGAAAATACAAGCAACTAAAGAAAATCCTAAAGCAAACTAGTATCAACCCTCTAACTATGCATATCCCTTCTCTGGAAAACCAAGGGGATATTTATAGGCACAGGAGGAAAGGAGCCCTGGGAGACATTTGCTGGCCAGAAGTACTTGCGCATCTGCGCCAGTACTGCCGCAGAAACACGACTTTTGCCACGTTTTCGTGGCACTTCTTGCGCAGCATTCGCGGTGCCGCCTGCTGCGACCTGCTGTTGTGTCCTCCTACTGGTCCCCCTATTGATTTCTTATTTTCTGTACCCTGCTTTGTCAGATCATGCTTCCAAAGTCAATGGCTATATTTGGATCTAAAAATCACCAAATAAACATGATTTTTGAGCTTCTTCTTCATTCCACACCATGGACTTAGGAACATACAAGAAAACTATTATTAACAATATTTTTATATAAAATAAATGTGATGGTGTGGTACAAATTATGCACATTTACAGACCAATCATATACTACAGAATCAAATGAAGACGCTTTCAGACCAGGCACAGTCTTCGAAAGTTTTCACTACCGAGCCAGGACTCTTATTTCCAGGAGGGATCTGCTGGCTGAATTTTTGATGTTGTGGTTGAAGCGACGCATCGTGCCTACACTTTCTCATGAAGTTATAGTTGCAGATGTGGTATATCCAACTGTCCTAATGGCGTTTGGCAGAAATATGCACTTCTTCTGGCAATGGTGGGGTGCATTTAGAGCGGCCTTCGGGTGTTAACCAAGATGTTCTGCAAAATAGAAGCCCTAGTAGACGATGAGGAAAATGTGCTCATTGATCAGAATGGCGAAGGTGCCTAATCTCAGAGTTGAACTTCTCTACACCTACTTGGTGGCATGATATGTTATGCACTGTCCATCCCTGATGACAGTAGTGCAAGCATCATAAGACTTTGTGCCATTCCTATGGAAGGTAGAGCTTCACGTCCCGCTTCCCAAAATATGCTGGTGCGGACACGCGATGAGAGTCGGCGACGCTTGTACGCAAGGAAAATGCCTCACGTATACGCGCTAAGTCTTAAGTAACCCGAAAAAGCGATAAAAATCGACTACAATAAATTACGATCACTGCAATAACACATATAGATGTCCACACATGATAACAATAAATACGGGAAAGGAATGACAACTGGATCTGTTGCATAGAGAATCAGAAAATAATAGGAATGCAAAAGAGATAAGAATACCGGTAATTAAGAGGAAAACTGTAGACTCCTCGCGAAACATATGGGCTCTTCAACACCGATCAATAAAATAAAACATCCAATATCTGGACGTGCAAATTTAGGGTTGTCAGAAAGCGACCCAATGAGTGTGTAAAAAAAAGAAGGAAAGGTGCTTGTGCATATAAACAGTGTGTACATATTACTATACTTATATGAAAACACCGCATAAAGAATATCATAAATGAAGAGGTAAATATTAACTTATAGCACTAAAAAATAGTAGGTAGTAACTTACATCAAGCTTCCATTGCAGGTGCCTCCTTGTGGATCATGCCCCTCATAGCTACTAGCTATCACGGTAGTATTAAGAACCTTGCACTTCTATTCTTCATTTCTGAAATTTTATATTTTTTCTGTGCAGGTAATATCTCAATCAATAAAAATCTTATTTTTCCAAAATTCCATAAATGCAAAAACAAGTTATTAAATAGCTGATTTATCAATATATGAAATAAAGCTATGAACAAAATATTACTCATATCATGGTAAAAGGAAACAACTGATGACAAAAAGATATGATCCACCATATGTCTCTAATATAGTTGGTTATTATTAACCTAACTAATGTAGTACTTAATTGTGTCCCATACCACAGCCATTTTTCCGCATATGAAATAATGTTATCATTATTGTAACTGCCTGCCAATATAGTGCACATGTTTTCAAAGAGTTCCGTGCATACCCGGTATCATGGTCTAATATTCCTAGCACTGAAGCAAGACGGACCACAAAGCCCTAATAACTAAAGATCACAACCCCAGACAAAAGAATAAGTGGTGTGACGTCGTAGTTACGGGCATAACCCTAATAACTGAGAACTGAATAACTAGGTAGCCAGTATTATATTGGTTCCTCATGGTGGAACTTACAACTCGGTATACCATAATAAGTCCTTTCAAAATACACGACATATATTATTAGGCAAGTACCCCTATTCCCCGGGTTATAGTGTCTTTTATTAATAAGTAATAATATGAATTATTATTAAGAGTAACCGATATCTTCAACAACTGCTGATATCAATACTAGTTGATATCTGACAACTGACAACTGAATAACTGACAAATAATAATTGACATCTGAATATTGGAGATAAATAGTCACTAATCACAATGGTCCACTAACAATTAGTAACCGATAACTGAATCTGAGAATATAATATTACAGATATTAACGAGATCTCTATTACAGTAATTATATCTCTATAACCAAATAACTACAATAACTAGGAACCAATCATAAAGTGAACTCGAATATCATCGAGATCAATTTAAATCAACAAATATCAAAATTATAACTGAATATGAAATATCATCAAATAATATGTGATCTAGAATATCTACTTCTGATACTCAACTATCAAACTCATCCATACTCAAAATAGAATCAGAGAATATATCCCGAAATAATCACAACTATAAATCCAGCTACGTCAATCTCATCGGAACTCCATTCAAAATCCTCTATAAGGAATATATATCTCAAGTTAACTCCAACTCTCACTATGTCAGAATATAAGTTCAAGTATCATAAAGATTGATCTTTTAATAAAGTAAGATCATGTTTAATCCGTTCTCAATATCTAAATAAATTCTTATCTGAATAATCACCAAATAAACGTCTGATAAGTATCTCAAATAAATATATTAATTATCCACAACATGAACTAGACTAATCTAAAAATCAATCTAATCCTAGTCTAAGATCCCTCACAATTAGATCTGAATCCGTAATGGTAAACTGTTACACATAAAATGATATAACTCTAATAACTCAATGATGAAATACGAATTCATAAACATTCTAATGTCCAGTTTACTTCTGGTCAATCACCTAGAATTTATCTAAATCATCTCTTACATGATAATGTTTCAATCAAAGTATTAAATCATCAAAATCAGACTCTAAATCATAGCACTGTAACTACTTCTAAAAGCTAAAAATTAGTCAACCTGACTAATAGTAATGGAATAATGTCGAACACAACTGCACGCTTACATGAAATGATAAAATAGAACTCACAAACTAATATAGGCCAATACAAGAAAAATCATCAACACCCATAAATAATAATACAAAGTAAACACTCACATGAAATGACACGATTTTGAGTCTGAATTGCTGTCTGGTCTGCACTACACGAATCCTCATGAAACTCTGAATCATCTCGTGTGTCGATTTTTGAACCGCCTGGCATAACGGCACTCTGTGAACACAAATTCGGATTGGGTCCGGGTCTGCGAACACAACTCCGGTTGAACCACTGAAGCACACGTAAAATAATATATATATATATATATATATATATATATATATATATATATACACACACACACACACACACACACACTCATACATGTATACGCACGACATAACCCCCCCACACACACGATATACACCAATACACGCCTACACGCATACACACAACCATGCATATATATATTCACATTTACACGAAAAATAATAAAACATATACATAACACATGCACTCATCCACAACACACGCACACAATACATTTATACACACTAAACACACAATTAACACACATACAGAGCAAAATATATAAAGAGAGGAAGAGGGAAACACACAGAGAGGGAGAGGATCAATGAACACAGCAAGAGGAGGAGAAGATAATTTTCAAGGGGAAATTAATAACACACGCACACTACATTAAACACAACATATATACATACATACATATATACCCACCCACACACACACACACACATATAAAAGGAAAGAGAGAACTCACGGCAAGGGGAAGGTGCAAGGCCACAAGTGTTGCTCGCCGGCAGAGGCGGAGAAAGGTAGGTGACTCACCGGAGATCGAGGTGTGCTGCGGGGCTCGCTGGGGTGCTCCGGAGGACTTCGGGCTGCCGTGAGGAGTGATACGACTAGGGAACTAGGGAGGTGGAGATCCGGAGTGGAGTTGTAGCATAGAGGGGATGGCCATGGTGATGTGCTGTGGTGGAGGTAGATGGGAGGATGTGCTGCTGTGGAGCTCTGGCCGGCCATGGAGAAAGATGGTGGGCAGGCCTCATAGAGGAGATGCGGTAAAAGGAGAGGGCCACGGTGGCCATCAAAGAGGGGGCAGTTGTAGCAAAGGGGAGGGATTGCAAGGAGAAGGGTGTGTGGTGGTTCCGCAGGCCGTAGGGATGCAAGGCTGTGCGGGGCTTTGGTGCTGCGGATCTCAGAGATAGTGAGTTCATGGAGGAGGCCGCGGAGTGATGTATAAGGAGGGAGGTGATGCGTGCGTGGCCCGGTGAGGTAGGCGGCTGTGGGAGGTAGGGAGGAAGAGAAGGAGATGTAAAATTGATTAGGGTTAATCTTCGGGTTAGGTTTATGGATTTAGAGATTATATATAGGGTGTTACATTGGGTAGTGAGTTGTGGGCTTGGTTAGATAATGTGTATGAATCATGGGCTAATGGGTTTTAGGTTCTCAATGGGTTAAGATTAGGCTAGGATCATAGAAATCGAAAATACTACTACTAATAATAAGTATATATAATAATATTAATACTAATAACAAAACCCTTACTAATATTAGTAGCCTATAATAGCAATATTAATAATTTAACAATACCGATAGTAATAATAATTAAGAAAACAATAATAATGATAGTAAATATAACAATAATAATAATACAAAATAATATTTAACAAAAATAGGAATAATAATTAATAAAAACAACAACAATAATAATATCAATAATAAGAATATTATATAATAATACTTAGTAACAATACTACTTGTAATAATAATAGACAACAATAATAATACTAAAACTTAAAAATAACGATAAAAATAATAACAAAAATAATGATAATAATAATTAATAATAATAGTGAAAAGGAAAATACTAGGTAGTAATTAAAATGCTAATAAGTAATAATGGTAAATATATAAGGCCAAATTACCATTTAATACTCCAAAATAATTTTTAATAATAACAATAAATCATAAATCAAGATAATAAAATAAAAGTATAGCAAAAATTAATAAATACTTAGAAAATAAAAATATAATATTTAAACTAGGGATATTACATTCTACCCATCTTACAAAAATTTTATCCCCAAAATTTCAATAAAGTAGGTAATAATAAAAAGAATCAAAATCAAGAAAGAACGTATCAAGGTTCCACGTTGCTTCTCTGCGCATCATGGATCGACCACGCTTCCGCTGTGCTACTCTGACTTCTGCTACTAGTTTTAGCATGGAGCGACTAGTTCCAAAAGATAAATCAGGAAAAAAAGAAACGAGAAGTAGGATAGAAATCAAGATAAAATCTAGATTACTCTGAAACAAGAGATGAAATCAGGGATATAAAGGAATCAAGAGATAGATTTCCAAAAGAAGGATAGTCAATTCACAAGTGGACTGAATATCATAATATGGATAGTATACGTATATTGCAATATAATTATAGCTCATTTTAAGTTACCGGTATGATGTAGGTCTTCTTACGAAACAAAAGTCAAAGATCAACATTGCAAGTTGAAAACTAAGCTCTGATACCAAGAAAACTCTGTCACTCTCTGCTTCTCAAAATATACTGGAGCGGAGACGCGATGAGAATCGGCGACGCTTATACGCAAGAAAAATATCTCACGTATACACCTTAAGCCTTAAGTAACCCGAACAAGCTATAAAAATTGACTACAATAAATCAAGATCACTGCAATAACGCATATAAATGTCCACACATGAAAATAATGAACACGGGAAAGGAATGACAACCAGATCTGATGCATAGATAATTAGAAAATAATAAGAATACAAAAGAGATAAGAATACCAGTAATCAACAGAGGAAACTGTAGACTCCTTGCGAAGCGTACGAGCTCATCAACACCTAATCAATGAAATAAAACATCCAATATCTGGACGTGCAAATCCAGGGTCGTCAGAAAGCGATCCAATGAGTGTGTAAAAAAAGATAGCAAGGTGCTCGTGCATGTAACGTGTGTATATATCACTATACTAATATGAAAGCACAACATAAAGAATATCATAAACAAAGAGGTAAATATAAGATAACTCATAGCACTGAAAAATAGTAGGTAGAAGACAGCAGATTTATCATTATCTGAAACAAAGCTATAAATGAAATATAACTCATATCACAGTAAAAGAAACAACTGATGACAAAAAAGATGTGATCTACCATATGTCTCTAATCTGATTGGTTATTATTAATCTAACTACAGTAGTACTTAACTATGTCACATACCACAGCCGTTTTCTCGCATATCAAACAATATTATCATTATTGTAATTGCTGCCAATGTATTGCATACATATTACGGTCTTACATTCCTGGCACTGAATCAGGACGGACCGTAGGGCTCTAATAACTGAAGACCATAAACCCACACAAAAGAATAACTGGTGTGGCACCTAGTCTGGGCATAGCCCTAATAAATGAGAACTGAATAACTAGGTAGGTAATACTTCCTTGGCTTCCCATGGTGGAACCTACAACTCGGTATATAATAATAAGTCCTTCCAAAATACAAGACATGCATTATCATGCAATTACCCTTGTTCCCCGCTAATGGTGTCTTTTATTAACAAGCAATATTATGAATTATTATTAAGGTAACTGCTATCTCCAACAACTCTGATATCAATACTAACTGATATCTGCCAACTGCCAACTGAATAAGTGACAACTAATAATTGATATTTGAATACTGGAGACAAATAGTCACTAATCGTAATGATACCACTAACAATTGGTGGCCGATAACTGATGTTTAACTCAGAGAATATAATATTACTGATATCAATGAGATCTCTATCACAGTAATTATATCTCCATAACCGAATAATTGTAATAACTAACAATCATGAAGTAAACCATCGAATATCATCAAGATCAATTTAAATCAACAAATATCGAAATCTTAACTGAATAGTGAAACATCCTCAAACAACATGTGATCTAGAATATCTACTTCTGATACTCAACCAACAAACTCATCCACACTGAAATAATAGAATCAGAGAGTAGATCACAAAATACCCACAACTATAAATTCAGCTACGTCAATCTCATCTGAACTCTATTCAAAATCCTCTGTAAGGAATATATCTCAAGTCAACTCCAACTCTCATCAAGTCTAAATATAAGTCCAAGTATCAAGAAGATTGGTCTCTTAATAAAGTAAGATCAGGTTTAATCTAATCTAAATATCCGAATAAATTCTTATCTGAATAATCACCAAATTAACGTCCGATAAATACCTCAAATAAATATGCTAATTATCTATAAACATGAACTAGGCTAATCTAAAAACAATCTAATCACAGTCTAAGATCCCTCACAATTAAATCCAAATCCGAAACGGTAAACCGTTACATATGAAATGATATAACTCTAATAACTTAATGATAAAATACGAATCCATAAACATTCTAATGTCCAATTTACTTCCCGTCAATCATTTAGAATATATCTAAATCATCTCTTATAGGATAATATTCCAATCAAAGTATTAAATCATCAGAATCAGACTCTAAATCATAGCACTTTAACTATTTTTAAACTCTGAAAATTTGTCAAACTAACTAATAGTAATAGAATAATATTGAACACAACTGCACGTTTACATGAAATGATGAAATAGAATTCACAGACTAATATAGATCAATACAAGAAACATCCATCAACACCCATAAATAATAATACAAAGTAAACAATCACATGAAATGACGTGATTTCGGATCAAATTGCTATTTGGTCTGCACTGCATGAACGGTACAGATCTCCGAATCATCTCGTTGATCTTTGAACCGCCTGGCGCATCGACACTCTATTAATACGAATCCAGATCAGGTCCTGGTCTTCTGCAAACACGACTCAAGTTGAACCATTGAAACACACACAAATAATATATACTCGTACATGTATACACACGACATAACCCACACACACACACGATATACACCAATACACGCATACACGCATACACATAACTATGTATGTGTGTGTGTGAGTATATATATATATATACTCACATATGCAAAGGAAATAATAAAACATATACATAATACATGCACTCATCCATAACACACATACACAATACATTCATACACACTAAACACAAAATTAACACACATATAGAGCTAAATGTACAAAGAGAGGGAGAAGAAAACTCACAGAGAGAGAGAGGATCTACGAACGCAGCAAGAGGAGGATAAGAGAATTCTCAAGGGGAAATTAGTAATACACATAGTTGGCCCAAGGTTACAATCACCATTTTCTTATTTTGATGATAACAAAACGTATGTGATTATTTAGTATTAATTAAGTTCAAGTGTGTTTCAGAGTTCAAGAGGATTCAAGAAGCGTTCTTCCTCAAAAGGAAGGTATATGAAGGCTCAAGACTATTCAAGAAGGGATTGAAGCTTAAACACGCTTGACGTCGCTATTGGAGAAGCTCAATTGAAGACTCTTGTAGTTGTATCGAGTCTTGTAAGAAAATAGTATGTTTAAAGTGTAGAATATAGATTTGATGCTCAAGAAGTCACACACACAAATACACGTTTTCAAAATACAAGTTTTTCTCATATTTGTGTTTTGCATGTTAGGTACTTGATACATGTTTTCAATTTTTCTAAAATTCTATATCATGTTTAGAACATATATTTCATAGCCATACATTGATATTTATCTTTAAAGCTAACACAAAATATTTCAAAAATAGTTTACTATTTATAAACAGTCAGAAAAATGATTTTTGGCTTAGGTCGGTTGACCGTAGCCTATTATAGGCCAAGTCGGTCGACCAAACGGTCGACCGAACCTCTAGCTGGGGTTGTGCAAGTTGTGCACATCTTTCGGTCAAGAGATCGGTCGATCACTAACCCCAACGGCCGACCGACAGATTGACCGACTGGCTCACCAAAGTTTCTGTTGGGTGACGGTCGACCGACAATTATGCTGTAGCTTTTAGCTACAGAACGATCGACCGAGCGGTCGATCATAGGCAACGGCTAGTTCATGAAAATGAACGGTCAACCGTACCTCTGCCAAAGCTACAGTAACAACTAGTTTTTAAATCTGTTTTATTTTTTCTGTTTTCCAACAGGCATGCTTTCTATGGGTCAAATCACACCCCTAATGACCTTGTGAGCTAAAATAATAATATTTATCTATTGTCTATATATATGGGTCATGGGGATTGGATTTATCACACAATTTTGTTGAAAATCAAATTTTCCCTAAAAAGAAAAGTTTCAAGCTTCTAGTTTCAAGTGCCATCATTTCCAAAGCTATTTCAATTGATTTTTCAGCTCTTAAATTCTTTCAACTGAATTTTTACTCTCACAAACTCCTTGAGCCTCAATTTATATCTACTCTACAGGAATTTGTAAAGAAGAGAGTGTTTGTGATCTAGTGGTCACCAAGAACTTTGTAAACTTCATTGGCTTTGTGCTACTTCTTTTGTAGAGGATTGAGTGTTGGAGTTGTATACTCCGGTCTTGTGTAGACTATAATAATTCCTTATTGTAAGATCCCTTTGTGGAAGATCCTATTGTGGGTAGTGAAATCCTTCACGGTGGTGAATACATGGACATAGAATGGTGGCTCGAACCTCGAAACAAATTCTTTGTGTTTGTGATTACTTGTCTCTTGATCTCTATCTCTTTTCATTGCTTACACTTATGTTGTTGCTTCACTTGCACATTCTATTCATTACATTATATTCATCATTCTCATTTATGGGTCTTTACTCATCTCAACAAGAAAGCAATTGAGTACCTCAATTCATAGTCTAGAGGAATATTAGAGGAGAAGTTCTAGAGCCCTTCACGGGGAATTCAGGTTCAATTTTTATTTTGAGTAACTGATTTGCATCATTTAGCATAAATTGTCGTTATTCCACATTTGATTAGCATTACACCTATTCACCCCTCCTGTAGGTGTATTTTCAATTGGTATCAGAGCCTTAAACTTTAGATTTTGGTTTGACCACCTTAGAGAGATCCCTTTGCTAATCACTTCATTTGCATTTTCATTTGCTATCCACTCTAGTTAATATGACCAAAGGAATTAAGACCCCACTAAAGTTTGATGGCCTTAACTTTCCCATATGAAAAGTGAAGATGACCATTTTCTTACAATCTCTAGGAAGCCGGGTTGCAAAGCGGTAACCAAACCATTTAGTGTACCTGTTGGTGATGAGGACTTTGGTCCGATATTGCCACCATGGAATTGATGCCAATGCAAAAGCACACTATGCATGACTTCAAGCCTTGAATGATGATAACATAACTTGGATCATTCATTGCAAATCATCCTATGAGATTTGGTACGTTTAGTAGTCACACACGAGGAGACATCACAAGTCAAAGAGCTAATATTGATCTATTACGTTCCCAATATGAGAATTTTATCATGCATGATAATGATTCTATTGATGACATGGTTACAAGGTTTACTAAAATCACCAATGGTCTTTCTTCTCTAGGTTATGCTATTGATAATGACCAAAAGGTGAGGAAGGTCATTTATGCTCTACCACCATCATGAAAGGTCAAAGCTACAATATTAAAAGAGCTCAATGTCAAGGAAGCGATGGAGCTCATAGGTCTTATCGACAACCTTAAGACTCATAAGACGGAGAGGAAAGATATAGAAGAAATGGCACCTCAAAAGAAAAAATGATTGCATTCAAGTTCACTCCCACCATCTCCGATGAAGATAATGAAGAAGAAGATGATGAAGACCTCTCCATTATTATGAAGAATGTGAGGAGAATGTACAACAGAGCCAAATTCAATGATAGAAGATGTTGGCAAGAAAAGGAGCAGAAAAAGATTATTTGCTTCAATTTCTGGAAGCCGGTACACATTATTGCAGAATACTCGAAAACCAAAAGCAAGCCATCTACCTCAAAGAAGCCCTACAAGAAGAAGGCTCTCAAAGCAACATGAGATTCAGAGAGTGAATCAGAAGAAGAGGTGTACACGACAAATGTGTGTTTCATGGCTAATGACAACCACCCAAGGTAACATTCGAACCATCCCTAGCTAATTGTGAATTGACTATGAATGAATTAGGTGAAGCTTTTAAAAAACCTTCTCATAACTATAATTCTCTCAAGAAGAAATATTCGAAAATGAAAAAGAAAAAATGAATTTCTTCAAAATCAAGTTGTTATTCTTTCAAAAGAAAAAAAGTTTTGTCTTCTTTACTTATTTCTACACAAAAAAATTTTGATGCACACAAAGTTTCTTGTAAAGAAAAATTTCCTTTGATTGATGGAAAAGAGATTTCTATTTTAAAAACCAAAATTAGCACCTTGAAAAATATTTTAAAAAATATGAGTTTGATAAGGCTAAATTAGAAGTCATGTTTCCTAAGAGACACACTCTAAGAAAACATGTTCATGTTTCTCAGCTACACATGCTCACACTCATCATGCTACACATGCCCACACTCATAAAGCATAACATGTCCACACACATCATGCTAAACATGCCACACACAATAAGCATGTTCATGTTTCATATACACATCATGCATTTATGTATGGTAGAGTTTATACTTGCACCTATTGTAGCCGGAAGGGCCACTTAGCTAAGTTATACTTTGATCGCATTAATGCTTCAAATGATCATGTTTGGGCTCGAAGAAATAACACTATAGGAGTTAAAAAATATGGATATCAAAATCAACAACTTCTTTACTTGATATAGGTATGCACCAGGGCTCCATGACATAGAGAGCAGTGGTACCTTGATAGCGGTTACTAAAGGCACATGACTTGGGATATTAACAACTTTGCAACCATATCAAGGTATCATGAAGGTGGCACCGTCACCTTCGGAGATGATTCAAAGGGCAAAATCATTTGTATAGGTAATATCAAAATTGGCTCATCTCCTTTAATAAAAAATATTATTTTGATTGAAGGTCTCAAGCATAATCTCTTGAGCATTAGTCAACTTTGTGATAAAAGTTTTAAAGTTGTTTTTGATGATTTCACTTGCGATGTTTTAGAAAAGAAAATAAATATTTGTATTCTTTTCGGTTTTCATAAAAACAACATTTATATGATTGATTTGTTAAATTTACATTGCAATCTACTTGTTTAAATATTTTTAATGACCATTCTTGGTTATGGCATAGGAGACTAGGTCATGTTTTGTTTGATCATCTATTTAGAATTAACTCTAAAGAATCGATGATGGATATTCCTTCCTTGAAGTTTGAAAAAAACCGCATTTGTGATGCGTGCCAACTTGAAAACAAATTAAGTCCTCTTTCAAAGTAATCAAAGATATCATGACATCTAAACCATTAGAGTTGATTCACATGGATTTGTTTGGTCCAATAAAACTAAAAGTCTTTGTGGTAATCGGTTTGTTTTTGTTTTAGTTGATGACTTCTCTAGATTTTACATAGATTTTTTTGAAAACACAAAGATAGAGCTTTTTCGTATTTTTATGTCTTTAGAAAAAGAGTTGAGAAAGAAAAAGATTTTCTGATTTTGCGCATAAGGAGTGATAGAGGTGGTGAATCATTAACCATTCCTTTATCACTTATTGTGAAAAATAGAATTAAATATGAACTATCTTGTCCTAAAACTCCACAACAAAATGGAGTCATTGAAAGGAAGAATCACACTCTTCAAGAGATGACTAGGTTAATAATTAGTAAATACGGACCCCCTCATATTTATGGGCCGAGACTGTAAACACTTCATGTTACATATCAAATAGAATTAATTTTTGCAAAAATACTTTCAAAACTTCTTTTGAGATTTACTTTTTGAGAAAACTAAATGTTTCATATTTTAGAATTTTTGGTTGTAAATATTTTGTTTTAAACACCAAGGATAATTATGGTAAATTTGATGCCAAATCTTATGAAGCTATATTTGTTGGGTATTCAAATTCTAGCAAGACTTATAGAGTCTTCAATAGGACTACTTTGATTATTGTATGCATGTCAAGTTTAAGGAATCTTGCTTTTGTGAAGAATATTATAGAAATTGATTCCTTAGGTGAAGACATAGAGAAAATATCTTTAAAGGACTCACTAATGTAAGAAAACAAACCAAAGAATGATTAACATGGTGAAGTTTAAGATGTTAAAGTGGAGCCAATGCAATCACTTCCAAAGGATTGGAGATATGCCACAACTCATCCCAAGGACCTCATCATAGATGACGTATCCAAGGGGGTAACTACTCGCTCCAAACTCCATGATATTTGTGGCCATTTTGCATTCATTTCAAATATTGAGCCTAAGAACATCCTTGAAGCCGAGGTCGGCACATTTTGGTTATTTGCAATGCAAGAAGAGCTTAATTAATTTGAGCACAACCAAGTTTGACACCTTATTCCTCGACCCCATGATAGACCAACCATTGGTACTAAATAGATTTATAGGAATAAGTTCATGAGTTAAAAAATGTTATTAGGAAAAAAGCTAGGTCAGTGGCCTAAGGTTACACCCAAATTAAAAGTATCGATTTTGAAGAAACCTTTGCACTCGTAGCACAGTTTGAAGTCATATAGATTACACTTGCTATTGCTTCATTTAAAGATTTTAAGTTTTTTCCAAATGGATATTAAAAGTGTATTTTTGAAAGATTTTTATCAAAGAAGAGGTTTATATTAAACAACCCCCCAGGTTTGTTGATTCTACGTATCCAAATTTTATTTTTAAACTTGAAAAGGCTTTATATGATTTAAAACAAGCTCCAAGAGCTTGGTATGAAAGACTTTCTATTTTTTTATTTCAAATGATTTTTTGAAAGGTAAAGTTGACACTACATTGTTTACAAAGCATGTAGATAATGATATCCTTATTGTGAGAATTTATATTGATGATATCATTTTTGGATCTACTAATGAGGTGTTTTGTAAGTATTTTGATTCATGCATGTAGAAAGAGTTCAAAATATCTATGATGGGAGAGCTCAACTATTTACTTGGACTCCAAATCAAGCAAAAAAGTGATGGGATTTTCATAAACCAAAACTGTTGGCCCAGAGGCCCTTCACCTTAGTTTTGATGATGAATAACTTATGAAGGTTAGTTTACTAATGATCTTGTGTTTAATGTGTTTCAGATATTGATCAATATCTTAGTAGAGATTTGATTTCAACAAGAGATTCACAGTCAAAGTGTTGAAGTAAACAAGTGTTGATTCAAGAGGTCACATCGCAACAATCGCATCTAACTCCTTTGGATCAATTTTGGATCGAGTTATCTTGCAGATAAAGATCGACGAGAAGACTTAGGTTTGTTTAGTTTAGTTTTTATTTTTATCTTGTGTAAGAATAGATTAGTCTTGATATGCTCAAGTATACACACACACAAAAGTTTAATAATTTTAGTTTTCAATTTAACCATTTTTGAATTTTCAAGAACATATCTTTCGTTTTCATGAATAGATAGAATCTAAACAAGTTTACATGGTTATATATATGTTAGATTTCATCATATACATTGATGTTTCATATTGTTTAAAAACTTATTTTGATGATTCTAGTTCATGGTTTCAAGTTTTGTTTTAACAAACTTATTTTTGAATTTAATGTCAAAAACATCGATATATATTTTATATGTGTATTGGATTCTATCCATACACACTATACTTCAAAAGTGCTTAAATATTATGCTTTTGTACTATACAAGTTTTGGAGAAGACGTATTTTAATTTCAAAATTCTAAGTTTCAGAAAATATAGTTTTTGGCTTAAAGCTAAATTTCTATACCTCAAAAAAGTACAAATAGTTTGTAATATGTGTTGAATTTTGACCACACATATTTATACTTCAAATACTTATAAGAACCTATTTTTTTGAATTTTATGTGATTTTATGAGATTTATAGGTAATTGAAAGATCAAATATTTCAACCTATAAACCCTGGCTGAAGGCTACTAACGGTCGACCGAAGCCTAGCTCGGTCGACTGACGTGCACAGGTTTTAACGGTCGACCGGACAGTCGACCGTTCCAGAGAGTCTGCTATCTGAATTTGGCTCCGATCAACCGACCGACCGACCGATCAGAGTGACCAACTCTCTGGTTCTGGCCTCGGTAGACCGGGCGATCGACCGACAGACAGTTTGCCTTGGGGCAGTCAACCGACCGGTCGCCGATAATCCCAACAGTCAGAAATTTGACCGTTGGCCGGTCGACCAGGCGTTCGACCGGCAGGTCAATTTTGACCTGTTCTGGACCCCAACGACTATATTTTCAGACCTTATAAATATGGGTCCTTTGAGGCCAGTTTAACCAAGATTTTCAACAACAAATTTTCCCATCTTCTCAAGTGTGTTCAGCTAGTTTTCTAAAGAAGTTTTGTGCCAAAAATTCTTATCTTTATTTGTTTTAAAGTTTTTAGAAAATCAAAGAAAATAAGATTTGGGAATTTTAGTTTTGTTCTTAAATTTCATATCTATCAAGAGTTTTTTTTCAAGTCTTTTGTTTGTTATTTCTTTTTCAAAATGCTTTGTTTTCTCACACTTGAGCTATCAATTCTATTCCTATATTTAGGATCTTATTTTGTGAGAAAACTATTTGTGATCCTTGAGATCACCAAGAGAGTATTTGTGATCATTGTGATCACCAAGTGTATTTCTTTCATTACTTTGTACTCCCTCTTGTGTAGAGGTGATTGTGTAGAGAGAGGAGTTGTGTACTCCCGGTATTGAGTTATAGTTCCTTAGTGGAGGTACCTCCGTGGAAGGTCTTATATGGACATAGTGAAAATCCTTCTGTGTGAAGACGAGGACGTAAAGCAGTGGCTCGAATCTCGAAACATATTCTTATGTTTGCGTTTGATCTTCTATCTCTCAACTCTCTCTTACATCCTGCATTGCTTTACATTGCTCATATTATATACATGCTTGGTATTGTTTGTGTTCCCACACTTGTGTCGACCAAGAGAGCTTTTAAAGTACCTCAACTCCTAGTCTAGAGGAATCTAGAGGAGTAGTTTCAGAGCCCTTCACGGGAAATTCTAGCTCACTCTTGGTTACGCATAGTGTGTTTGTAATTAAGTTTTTAATTCTGCATCTTTTGTCCTAAATTAGCTTGTACACCTATTCACGTCCCTCTAGGTGTACTTACAATTGGTGTCAGAGCTAGTGCTCCTGATATTCGGTTTAACCACTTAGGAGTGAGATCCTTATTGCTAATCTAGATTTGCATTTGCATATATATTAGTTTTCCCTCATGGATTTTCTTGCCCTTCCCATGTAAGATGTTCTAACATTAATATGTGAAAGTTTAAGATGAGTGCCTATCTTAAAGCCCTAGATTTGTATGTTTACATTACCACTACTAAGAAATCATATCTTGATAATGACAAGCATATAGAGGCTAACACACAAACTTTGATTGCACTTAGGCAATCCCTAGGCAAAGATTGTTTATCTATGGTTTCTCATTGTGATTCCGCTTTTGTAGTATGAAACACATTGACCTCTCTCAAGGAACAAGTGTAACACATTTTGGAGAGTGAACTAAGAAGGGATGAATCCGAGCATACATGCTACATGGTCCAAGAGATTGACTCCCTTGAGGTATTATTTGGATACTCATCTTGATGATTGTGCTAGTTCTTCAAATGATGATCATGCTATGGATGCTCATGTTCCAAATGAAAAATTATCCATGTTTTGTGAAAACTTGCTTTCAAAGTACAAAGTTTTGAAAAGCAAGAGTTTTGATTTAAAAGAAGAAAATAAAAATTTATTTAAAAACTTAATGTGATTTTGCAAGAGAGGGTTAAGATTTCAAGTGAAAAGGATACCTTGAAAACCTAACTCAACCTTGTTCTAAAAGAAAATGAAATTTAAAAAAAAATAATAATTTTGATCATGTCTTAAAGAAGAAGAAGTTTTATCTTCAAAACTTGAATTTGTTTTAAAAAAATGATTCTTTAAAAAATAAAATTGTTTTAATTTCTAAAGAATAGGAATCTACTTCTTTAAAAAATGTTTCCTTGAAAAATAATTTTGATTCTCATATTTGCCATGCTACTATAACTTCATCTTCATGTGTTTCTATTGCATGCTGTACATCTTCTTCTATTGAAAATGATATACATATTTTGAAGAAGAGTGTAGATTGTTTGGGCTCCACTTTGAGCCAATGTGCCATGAACCACTTTGAGCCAATATGCCATGAACCACACACGAATGGAAACATGCTCTATGTATTCATGCACACAAACCACAGCATACACATGCTCATCATACTTGCACACATGATTTTATGCATGCTATTGTGTACACTTGTACACATTGTGGATGTACGGGCCACCTTGCAAAATTTTGTTATGATAGAAATTTTGCAAATAAGTTTGTTTAGCTTAGGAAAGGAGCTCACCCCCATGGACCAAAGAAAGTGTGGATACCAAAATTCATCCTTATTTTATTTGATGTAGGTATGGGCTCTCATAAGACGTGAGAGTATTGGTGACTTGATGATGAATGCGTTTCGAGCTCAATGAACACATTTTTGGATGCATCATTTTCAAGGGATGTTTAGGTGGGAGAACCATCAAGGTTTGGAAACCTAGAACTAGTTATATTAGTTTTGATAACTATCTCTAACTCTTTATTTTATTTATGCATTAATATTGATATTTTAGCATTATGAGAATCATGCTCATTATGTTTAAATGCAATGCCTATCAAACTTGTGATATGCATAGATAGTCTTTGAGATACACCCATGTTCATATGGATTCATATTTTTATGTTCTCACTATTTTTTGACTAATATGTATATCCTAGTTTTAATAACACGTGCATTTAGCCTGATGATCATATTTGTTTATATTTTTATGCTTCATATTTTGATTACTTATTTAGATGTAGTTTTCATTAAAACTTGTGTTATACTTGTATAATTAGTGATCTACACTTGATTATCATGTGTTTGTACTTCATTATTATTTGCACTCATTAGATGTATATGTAAAACTTAGTTTTGATGATTCTTGCATTTATACTTGTTTTCCCTATTTTTGTACATGTTTTATATTTTGCTTTATGTATATATTAATTTTGTCCAAAACTTTAGATATACATGTCTATCTAAAAGTTACTTTCCTTCATGTAATATTCTTTAGTGGACTCATTTATATTTAGAATATGTATGTATACTTTAGTTTCGACAAAACATACATATACCTTGAAGCTTATTTAGTTTTTGATGAAAATTAAATTTTTCATAGTTTCATGTTTTTGATAAAAGGAATTTATTTATTTTGATTAAGATTTAATGCCTTATTTTTATGATTTTATTGATGACATAATTTTTGTACACTCTATATATCTTTTGTTTACTCATGGTTTTAATTCATGGGCCTATATGAGCTTTATAGATTTTTGAGTGTCAATTCTCGTGTAGTTTTCATATATTATGAAATATATATTGTTTTATTTCTTACTTAAAGGATTTCGAACTAGTCTTCAAAATTATCACAAAACTAGTTTCATTATTCTTCAATTTGGTAGTATTTTTCAAACTATGCTAAAATAATTTTCAAATCATATTTTGAAAACCCCTACCATCAAAGGGTGGTTAGTTGGGCGATCATGTCTTGTATACACTAATTGAATATCTTTCAAATATGTGCATGAATATGGTGATAGTTATGAGTTATACATTATTTTAATGAAAATTCATTTTTGTATACTCATATTTGTTTTCTATATGTATGCATCTTAATTTCAATAGATATTATATTGCTCTGATCATACATACATATAGATATTTTTCGTGCGCTTATTATGCAATGTCCATACATTTTAAAGTACAAATTGATTTTATGCTAAGTTTGATTTAGTTTTTAATGATAATAGATATCTTTATAAGCATATGTATTGTTTGCATTGGTATTTTATAAAGGGAGAGAAAAATTCTTGTTTCATCCTTCAATTGGTATCTTACTCCCACTCTTTATGATGAAAAATATTTTATTTTGATATATGCTAACATTTTCAGTATTGGAATCAATAATCTTGAATTGGTATTATTCTCAATTTGGTATCTATATTGTAAAATAATTTTAGTATTTACCTAAAAAATTGGTTTTTACTTTCAATTGGTATCATGTCTTTCTATTGATATCAATTGGTAAAAAAATTATTTTATTTTCAATTGGTAAAAAGAATGTCTCAATTTCAATTGGTTTCTTTCAATTGATTATTTTTTATTGGTATCAAAAATTTTGTTTTAAAATATGTTTATTGGTATCACATGTTCACTTTCAAATTCTTCTTTCCTTCAAAATATGTTTATTGGTATTATTTGTTTGTCTTCACCCCTTTGTTGATGAGTGACAAAAAGGGGGAGAAAGATTTGTGATTATATATGCATGTTTGATTAATTGTTTATCCATGTGTGTTTGTGTGTGTATTTGTATCTTGAGCTTCCATTACATTTATTTATTGTTTTATTCATATGCATGAGTTAAGGGAGAGGTTCTATGAAGCCTATCCTTAATTAATGGAAATATAACCTCATAAGTTTTGTCATCATCGAAAAGGGGGAGATTGTTGGCCCAGAGGCTCTTCACCTTAGTTTTGATGATGACTAACTTATGAAGGTTAGTTTGCTAATGATCTTGTGTTTAATAAGTATCAGATATTGATCAAGATCTTAGTAGAGATTTGACTTCAATAAGAGATTCACAGTCAAAGTGTTGAAGCAAACAAGTATTGACTCAAGAGCTGACATCGCAACAATCGCATCTAACTCCTTTGGATCAAGTTTGGATTGAGTCATCTTGGAGATGAAGATCGACGAGAAGACTTAAGTTTGTTTAGATTAATTTTTATTTTTATCTTGTGTAAGAATAGATTAGTCTTGATATGCTCAAGTACACACACAAGTTCAATAGTTTTAGTTTTCGATTTAACCGTTTTTGAATTTTCAAGAATATATCTTTCATTTTTATGAATAGATAGAATCTAAATAAGTTTATATGGTTTATATATATGTTGGATTTCATCCATATACATTGATGTTTTATATTGTTTAAAAACTTATTTTGATGATTCTAATTCATGATTTCAAGTTTTGTTTTAACAAAACTTATTTTTGGATTTAATGTTAAAAATATAGATATATTTTTTATATGTGTATTGGATTCTATCCATACACACTATACTTCAAAAGTGTTTAAATATCATGCTTTTGTACTATACAAGTTTGGAGAAAACATATTTTTATTTCAAAATTCTAAGTTTCGGAAAATATGGTTTTTGGTTTAAAGTTAAATTTCTATACCTCAAAAATAGTTCAAATAGTTTGTAATATGTGTTAAATTTGATCACACATATTTGTACTTCAAATACTTATAAGAACATATTTTTGTAGATTTTATGTGATTTTATGAGATTTTATAGGTAATTAAAGGACCAAATATTTCAACCTATAAACCCTGGCTGAGGGCTGCTAACGGTCAACCGACCGGTCGACCGACGTGCACAGATGTGCACAAGCTTTAATGATTGACCAAGCAGTAGACCGTTCTAGAGAGTCTGCTCTCAGGATTTGGCCCCGACTGACCGACCAGACAGACCAGTTCTTTGGTTCTGGCCTCGGTCGACCGACAGGTAGTTTGCCTTGGGACAGTCGACCGATCGGTTGACCGATAACCCAACGATCGAAAGCTGACTGTTGGCCGGTCGACCAGGCCGTCGACCGACATGTCAATTTTGACTTGTTCTGGACCCTAGCAGCTATATTTTAGACCCTATAAATATGGGTCCTTTGAGGCCAGTTTGATTTTGAACAACAAATTTTCCCATCTTCTCAAGTATTTTCAGCTAGTTTTCTAAAAAAAATTTGTTGCCAAAAATTCTTATCTTTATTTGTTTCAAAATTTTAGGAAAATAAAAGAAAAACAAGATTTGGAAATTTTAATTTTGTTCTTAAATTTCATATCTATTAAGAAGTTTTTCTCAAGTGTTTTCTTTGTTTTTTTCTTCTTCAAAATACTTTGTTTTCTCACACTTGAGCTATCAATTCTATTTCTATCTTTAGAATCTTTGTTTTGTGAGAAAATTGTTTGTGATCCTTTAAGACCACCAAGAGAGTGTTTGTGAGCACCAAGTGTATTTCTTTTTTTACTTTGTGCTCCCTCTTGTGTAGAGGTGATTGTGTAGAAAGAGGAGTTGTGTACTCTCAGTGTTGAGTTATAATTCCTCAGCGGAGGTCCATCTGTGGAGGTCTTGTGTGGATATAGTGGAAATGCTTCTGTGTGAAGGCGGGGGATGTAGTGTAGTGGCTCGAACCTCAAAATATATTTTTGTGTTTGCGTTTGATATTCTATCTCTCAACTCTTTCTCTCTCTATCTCTCTTATATCTTGCATTACTTTACATTGTTCATAATATATACATGCTTGGTATTATTTGTGTGCCCACACTTGTGTTCGACCAGGAGAGATTTTAAAGCACCTCAACTCTTAGTCTAGAGGAATCTAGAGGAGTATTTCCAGAGCCATTCAGGGGGAATTCATGGGAAATTCGGGCTCACTCTTGGTTACACGTAGTGTATTCGCAATTAAGTTTTTAATTTCGCATCTTTTGTCCTAAATTAGGTTGTACACCTATTCATCCCTCTCTTGGTGTACTTACAAAACTAAATACACTAGAGAGCTTATTAAGAAATTTGGGTTTGAAGATGAAAAGACAAGCAAGACTCCCATGGCTACCACTATAACGCTTGACAAGGATGAATAAGGTAGGAACGTTGACATTAAACTTTATAGAAGCATGATTGGTAGTTTACTTTACTTGACGGCTGTAGGCCAATTATTTTTTTTAGTGTTTGTTTATGTGTTAGATTTCAATCTTGTCCTAAAAGTCTCACTTGATTGTGGTAAAACGCGTTATTAGATATCTTAAGGGCACTATTGGAATGAGCTTGTGGTATCCGAAGATCGAACGATTTTTAATGACGAGTTTTTCGGATGCCGACTATGCCGGTTGTAGAGTCGATAGGAAGAGCACTAATAGAACTTGTCAATTTCAAGGAAATGCTTTGTTTCTGGTCTTTTAAGAAACAAAATTCTGTAACCCTCTCAACCACCGAGGAGGATTATGTTGCGGCCGAAGCTTGTTGTCATAAGTCCTTTGGATGAAACATACTCTCCTTGACTATGATTTACATTATGATCATATCAAAATATTTGTGATAACACTAGTACTATTCATATAACTAAGAATGCAAATCAACATAATAAGACCAAGCACATGGAGATTCGATATCACTTTCTTAGAGATCAGTATGAGAAAGGAGATATTGAAATTAATTATGTTTTTACTGATTTTCAACTTGTAGATATTTTTACTAAACCACTAGATTATATTAGATTTTCATTCATTTGTGGTGAGTTAAATGTTTGCGTTATAAATTCATGAGTTTTGAAATTGCTTCATGTTTATTCCATATGGTTTCATGTATTTTAAGTTGATATACATGTGTTTTTATTCATATCTCTCTTAATTTCATGTGTTTGTATTTCTTGTGTATTTTACTCCTTTTTGATGCATGACAAAAAGGGAGCGATATTTGAGTTATGATATGACAGTAAGGTATTTGAGTTATTATTTGAGTTATGATATGTTTTTGATAGTTGAGTTTTGAGTTTCTTGCTTTGGTATAGTTTCTTATTTCAGTATATCATGAACTTTATGTATATCCATTTTCATTACCATACTTATATGCAATGTCATGATTCATTCTGTTCATTTCATTACATAATGTTTTTGGAGGAAGGAGGTATGGAAGGATGGTAGGCTATTTATGTATATTATTTTAAAATTGATATATTCCTCATATATACATTTATGTGACTTGATTACATAATAATTTCTTGTATTTGATCGATAGCATAACTTGAGGGGAAGCTTTTCCAAGCTCTTTCCTATCATTTAGTCATCATCAAAAAGGGAGAGATTGTTGGCCCAAGGTTATAATCTCCGGTTTCTTGTTTTGATGATAACAAAACGGATGTGGTTATTTAGTACCAATCAAGTTCAAGTGTTTACGTGTGTTTCAGGGTTCAAGAGGATTCAAGAAGTTTTCTTCTTCAAAAAGAAGGTATATGAAGACTCAAAACTATTCAAGAAAGGATTGAAGCTCAAACGCGCTTGACGTCGCTATTGGCGAAGCCTATTTAAAGGCTCTTGTGGTCGTATCGAGCCTTGTAAGAAAATAATAAGTTTAAAATGTAGAATATAGTTTGATGCTCAAGAAGTCATAAACACAAAAATACACATTTTCAAAATACAAGTTTTTCCCGTATTAGTGTTTTGCATGTTAGGTACTTGATATATGTTTCTAATTTTTCCGAAATTCTATATCCTATTTAGAACATTTATTTCATCGCCTATACATTTCTATTTATGTTTAAAACTAATAGAAAATATTTTTAAAATAGTTTGCTATTTATAAACAGTCAAAAATATTTTTGGCCCTGGTTGACCGTAGCCTATTATACGCCAAATCGGTCGACCGAACGGTTGACCAAACCTTTGACTGGGGTTGTGCATGTTGTACACGTCTTTCGGTCGACTGCTAACCCCAGCGATCGACTGACAAAGACTGGCTCACCCAAGTTTCTGTTGGGTGACGGTCGACTGACAGCTGCGGTCGACCTCTCGGTTGACCGTAGCCAACGGCTAGTTCATGAAAATGGACTAGCCGTTGACCAGTCGGTCAACCGTAGTTCTGCTAAAGCTACAATAATGACTAGTTTTTAAATTTGTTTTGTTTTTTTTTTAATTTTTCTAACAGGCATTTTTGCTTTCTATGGGTCAAATCACACACCCTAATGACCTGGTGAGCTAAACTAATAGTATTTATCAATTGCCTTTATATATGGGTCATGGGGATTGGATTTATCATACAATTTTTATTGAAAATCAAGTTTGCTCTAAAAAGAAAAGTTTTCAAGCTTCTAGTTTTCAAGTGCCATCATTTCCAAGGCTATTTCAATTGGTTTTTCAGCTCTTAAATTCTTCTAACTAAATTTTTTACTCTCACAAACTCCTTGAGCCTCAATTTATATCTACTTTATAGGAATTTGTAAAGAAGAGTGTTTGTGATCTAGTGGTCACCAAGAACTTTATAAACCTCATTAGTTTTATGCAACCTCTTGTGTAGAAGATTGAGTGTTAGAGTTATGTACTCTGGTCTTGTGTGGACCATTATAATTCATTATTGTAAGGTCCCTTTGTGGAAGATCCTATTGTGGATAGTGAATCCTTCACAGTGGTGAAGGCGGGGTGTAGTGGCTCGATCTCTAAATAAATTCTTTGTGTTTGCGATTGCTTGTATCTTGATCTCTATCAGTTTTCATTGCTTAAACTTGTGTTGTTGCTTCACTTGCACATTCTATTGATTGCATTACATTCATCATTCTCATTTGTTGTTCTTTACTCATCTCAACAAGAAGGCAATTGAGCACCTCAACTCATAGTCTAGAGAAATATTTGAGGAGAAGTTTTAGAGCCCTTCACGGGAAATTAGCTTCAATTCTTGTTTTGAGTGACCAGTTTGCATCATTTAGCATAGATTGTTATTATTCCGCATTTGATTAGCATTACACCTATTCACCCCCCCTCTAGGTGTATTTTCACACGCTACATTAACACAACACATATACACACACACTCTCTCTCTCTCTCTCTCTCTCTCTCTCTCACACACACACACAATTACATACATATATATACAGAGAAGAATATAGAGAGCTGACGGCAAGGGGAAGGTGCAAGGCCACAGGTGTTGCTCTCCAGCTGAGGCGGAGAAAGGTAGGTGACTCACTGGTGAGCGAGGGGTGCTGCGGGGTTTACTGGGGTGCTCTGGGAGGACTCCGAGCTACCGTGAGGAGTGGTACGGCTAGGTAACTGGGAAGGTGGAGTTCCAAGGTAGAGTTGTGGCATTGAGGGGATGACCATGGTGATGTGCTGTGGTAGAGGTAGATGCGAGGGTGTGCTGCCATGGAGCTGTGGTCGGCCATGGAGGAAGATGGTGGGCAGGCCTCGCGGAGGAGGAGATGCGGCAAAAGGAGAGGGCCACGGTGGTCAGCAAAGAGGGGGGTAGTTGCACAAGGGGGAAGGGCTGCGTAAGGAGAAGGGTATGCGGTGGTTCCGCAGGTCGCGAGGATGCGGGGCTGTGCGCAGCCTTAGCAGTGCGAATCTCGGAGATTAGCAGTTCATGGAGGAGGCCGTAGAGTGATGCATAAGGAGAGAGGTGATGCATGCGTAGCCCGGTGAGGTAGGCAGCTATAGGAGGTAGGGAGTTAGAGAAGGAGATGTAAAATTGATTAGGGTTAATCTTAGGTTAGGTTTATTAATTAAGAGATTATATATAGGGTGTTACATTGGGTAGTGGGTTATGGGTTTGGTAGATAATGTGTAAGGATCATGGGCTATAATGGGTTTTGGGTTCTCAATAGGTTAAGGATTGGGCTAAGATCATAGAAATAGAAAATACTACTAATAATAAATAAATACAATAATATTAATAGCAACAACCCCTACTAATATTAGTAACCTATAATAGCAATATTAATAATTTAACAATATCGATGATAATAATAATTAAGATAACAATAATAATGATAGTAAATATAATAACAATAATAATAATACAAAATAATATTTAACAAAAATAAAAACAATAATTAATAAAAATAACGATAATAATAATATCAATAATAAGAATATTATATAATAAAATTTAGTAATAATACTACTTGTAATAATAATAGGCAATAATAATAATACTAAAACAGAATAATAACGAAATAATAACAACAACAATAATGATAATAATAATTAATAATAATAGTAATAGAGAAAATACTAATGAGTAATTAAAATGCTAACAAGTAATAATTGTAAATTTATAAAGCCAAATTACCATTTAATACCCCAAAATAATTTGTGAATTTAATAATAACAATAATTCATAAATCAAGACAACAAAATAAAAGTATAGCAAAAATTAATAAATACTTAGAAAAATAAAAATACAATATTTTAAACTAGGGATATTACATAGAGCACTCGACTTGTCAACATACCTATATGTTCTTTATCAAGAGAACCATTCAGAGCGACATTAACTACTAGCTGGTCTGATGCTTCCCTGATATTCAGGATACTTCGTACAGGGATCGCTTCCTGGACATCGCAGGTCCAGATGGGTTTACCATCGGTGTCTTCTATTGGCTGATCAATATTCAACCCGGATATCTGATATTTCGTCAAGGTGACACCTGCACGATCGAGCCATATTTGTCAGTCAGTTCACTAGACAATTTGGATATGATCAGCTTTATATGGAGAATCCAAATACTGACCTTCAGTTCAGCGGGAATCTGTTTGAAGGGGCAGGGGTGTGGTATTTTCACGTGGCCAGAGGGACGGGGGTAACGTTTAGTCTTCCCCAACAAACACCCAATTCTTATACCAGCCTCTTTCTTAGCCTCAAAATACTCATTCATTCCCTTTCTGCGGGTGGTTTTGGATCCTTTACAGGCACTGTAGGTAGACTTGATAGCTTTGATAAACAAGGTATTCATACGAGCGGCCCAAGAGTCAGAGCGTGGTGCTGAAACTATCGAGGAACGTTCTGCAAGAAAGTCTCGCCCAGCTGTGGCAAAGCGGGCCTAACCATCTTCCTCTAAAGGTGGTTCAAGTCGGAAGAAAGCACGGAAAGGGTCTGGGGTCAAAGCTTCTTCACAGGGAATTTTTAGGCTAGAAGCGGGCCTTGAAACGATATTCTCTGCTCACGATAAGTCTGAGGAAGAGGGATAATTGGTCTCAGGCACTTCCTTACATCATCGGAATCAGCGTAATAAAAGTCCTGCAGTTTTAGTGGGGATAAAAGCCTCGGAGGAACCTGTGATTGCTGAAGAGTCCGCAACCGTAGAGGATCCAAGGGCCATGAATGAAACAGATTAGGTGGAATTGATGGTCCACCTCAACCGGAAGTCACTTCAGCATTATTAATGATACCGGGAAAAAGAGTGAAGATGCAACGGGGCTCTCCAAACATTATGATGCGAACCTCGAAAGCTCCTAAATGCGGCCCAACTACTGGGTCAGTTGGAGGAAAAGTACTACCGGAGCTTCCCTAATTCAAATGTCATCTTCATCATCCGAAGAGCATGTTGATTATTTTGGCGATGACCATCACGTTGTAATGAACTGGCTTCTCATCCCGATACTAGCAAGTTCTCCCATATGATGGAAGAAGAGACGCAAGTGGCTGCTTCAGGGATGGAACAACCCCTTGAAGATATAATACCACTGAGGGTTTTTTTACTCCTATCATTGCTTTTCTTTTCCATCATGCAAATATTGTTCTAACACTTGCTTGCATGACATTCGCAGAGGTTGTTGTTACTACCGAAGGAGAAATCTCCTCAAATATCGCTGAGATGATTAAGGAACTGACCTAATCAGAAGATTTGAAAGTTCCCAAGACCAGCACTAGAGCAGTCCCTAAGGGCACAACATCTATAGCCGGGGAATCTTTTCAATCTGGAGACTTGCAAGAGGACTTAACATCTCTAACCCCTCAACCTGGTAAGATACAAGATTTGATACTCTTGCTCTGAGTATTGTCACTGGCATTGTCATAATGATTGTAGGAGATGTTACATCCGTTCAAGCAGAAAAGCCTATAATAGATTTGGTGCAATGGACATTTTTATCAAGGCTTCAACAAAGAAGGCTTTCGAGTTGAAGCTTGCCCTTGAGACTGCTACACAGGAGGCCATTACAGTTTCAAATCTTGATTCTCCTTTGGTAACCTCGGAGATGAGGCAACTCCTGGCCTAACTTATTCCTGGAGAGACAAGTGCACCACCCTAGGCCCCTAAGAGTACTCCTGGTACTGTCGTGAAGACGGGATCCGAAAGTGCTCCAGCGGCGGTGGCAACAACAACTATGGATATTTTGAAAGAGCTGACTTTCTAAATGATCGAGCAATTCTTTTCCACGATGATGTATTGCTCAAAATTGGTACTCTCTGGGCGAGGTCCTTTTGAATTCACCTGATTAGTCTTTGAGAATCAAATCAAGAATATTCAGCAAACCGGGGGCTCCGATCTGGCAAAAACATACCAGGTGCTGGTAGAGCAACTAGGAATGTGTTTGAAGAAACCAAGGACTTTAAAGAATGTCAGTCCAATTGACGCTACACAACAAGTGTTGAGCAACCTTCACACCACCAAGGAATGTAAACGAAAAAAGATTGAGGAACAAATAGCTGAGCAGACTCGTCATCTAGATGAGTTTACGTCCAACTATCACACTTTGACAGATGATCTCCAACAGTCAGAGTTCCTTATTAAAAGCACAGAGGGAGCTATTGCAAGTGCTCGTGCGGTGATTATTAAGGCGCAAGCTTTAATCCTAGACAATGAGCAAAAACTTGCCAATGAAAAGAAGAGGGCAAAGAAGCTCAAGGCCACCAGAGATCGGGCGCAACAAGAACTGAATGTCCGATCCTCCCAGCTGGAAGCTCTTCAAGCGCAACTTACAGGTAAGAAGCTTTTATCAGATGAGGACTTGAAGGTTCAAGCCTTGGCTAAAGTTGAGGAGAGACACCAAAAGGATATTTAACGTCTCAAGGACCAAATAAAGTTTCTCACTAAGCGAGATTAACTTTTTGTCTCCTCTTCTTTTGTAACACTTCATCTTATTATATAAGAGAGTGTTTGTATTACTTTTATCATTTTAATATGAATAATAAAAGTGATTATTTTACTTTTGTCTCGCCTTTGTTTTCTTTTTGTGTTTGAAAATCAGACGGACTAGAGCGTTTATGGTCATCAGCTTGTCTTCGACTTATCTTTTATAGATGTCGAAAAGTTAGACGTCGTTCAAACCGGTTGAAGATGAATGCGGGAGTTCTATCTTTTTTGAGTGTCAACAAGACCCCCTTCAAAGTTTTCGTGAATCTGTAATGAAATGGTTCAGATTTTAAAATACTTTGAACCACTTTGATTGACGGTATGTGAATATGAACGTTGCCTTGGTGGTTGAGTTCAACTTCGCCTTTAGCCTTACTTTCAGGCTGGAATAGGTTCGTCGAGGAATTGTAAGTTTGCTTTCGTGTAGCTTCGCTCTTCTGCATAGCTTCGCCTTTGATCTTCCTAAAGTAGCTTCTCTTCAAACTGGGTTGGAACATGAGCGTTAGCCTCGCGCTCGCTGTGATGGAGCGATGTTCCGTTCCCGAGGCTAATCGTTTTTGCGAGTTACGAGAGGAATCACTCCCTTTTTCAAGGTTTGAATAACCTCCCTTGCATTTACGAGGGAGATTATTCCCTTTTCCGAAGTTTAAATAACTTCGTGTGGATTCTCGAGGGAGATTATTCCCTTTATCAAGGTCAAGCATTTGAATGCTTTAACTTCACCCGCGCTCCCAAGCTTGGCGTAATCAGGCCACGAGGCCTATAAATAGGACTTATTGTCCTTCTGAGAGAAACATACTCCTCTCTTTTTGGGAGGTTTGTTTATAATCTCTCCCCATTGCTCAAGTAAGGAGACTAAGGTCCCTGAAGTAGTGGAGACTTTCAGTCTGGTTATTACCCAATCAAGAATTGGTAAGCCTCGACCATCCAGTGACTTTTAGGGAGTTTATCTCCATTAATTTTCTTATCTTCACTAGCTATCTTAGGAATTAAATTCCCTTGGTCTTCGCATTTGGCTGATTTTCAGATAAGGGTTTCACCTATTTTCAAGCTTCTCGGCGAAGCTAGCATTCTTGCCTGATCGGACAAAAGATCTTTCTATGCAGAGTTCCTGCCTTGATCTGTTAAGTCTGCCATATAGGCGAGGTTTAGGACTTGGCCTCTTTAAGGTTGAGCCAGTCTTGCCATATAGGTGGGATCAAGACTGTGCCCCTCCGGGCCAGTCTGGCCTAGCCATATGGGCGAGGCTAGAACTTGGTCCTTTTTGAGGCTTCTCTAGCCTAACTGCCTTGGGTGGGGCTAAGACTTGGATTATGCTAAGCTAGTCCTTCATTACATTGCAAAAGAGGTTATCCTCTGCTTAGCTGAAATTCATCTTCAAGGCACAACTGGATAGTTTCGCGCAGAGAATTTTGACTTCGCATCCCGTCCCTTTTCCCTTTGCATATTTTTTTGATTTAATGCTAACTTGTTTCCTGTTTACATTGCAGTGAACTATGCTCCCCATTCCTTCGTCTTGATGAAAGAGACCAAAAACTTGCCCTTGATTTTCAAGTTGAAGCTTTGATCATAAGCAGGAGGAACATATTGGAGAAGCTGATGCGCATTCCGAGAAGAGACTGGCAATCGCTTATCTAAGATGATCCACTTCGGGAAAGGCATGTAGTCGCTTATCCGAGATGATCCACTTCGGGAAAGGGCTAACGTCACCAGTAAGGTCTCGGATCCTTCCTTTGTCAATTTTGATTAAGGAAGATCCAGCTTTCTGGTGATAACCAATCCCTTACCAATTTTCATCAAAGAAGATCCAGCTTCTTGATGGCAAAATCTATCATTAAGCGAAGGGATTACGGCCTTGTGCAGGAGGAAGACCTTTCGTGTCTAATTGGGATGGTTCATCACCCTGAAAGTAGATAGGACAACTTGTTTTCTTTTGAAGCAATGATTCTGTTGTATGAAAGACAATCTTGATGTAGTATCAATGTATCTTCCCTTTTGAATCAATAAAAATGTTTATTTCTGCTTATCTACTTTGTTCCCCTCTCTTTCTCTTTGCATTTCAAAAACACCTGGAATGGACTAGCTTAGGTAAGTCTTTTCTTTAGGAGGAAAGAAAAGCTCTTAGCGGAGCTAAGCTTCCCGCGGAGCTAAAGACGAATTTTCAGCTAAGTCAAGAACGAGCTTCCAGCGGAGCTAGCACGAAATTTCTGTGAAGTTAGAGATGAGCTCTTGGCAGAGCTAAGACTCGTCTTTCAGTGAAGTTAACCAAGCATTGTTTGAAGTCAACGTTGAACTTGCAGCGGAGTTAGCCCTTGGCGAGGCTGAAGCAAGATTTCTCGGGGAAGGTGCTTAGGCGCTGTTTCAAATTAATTTGAAACGGCCGCCTGCGCTCCTTTTGAGGAGGCAAAATTAAGACATTTTATGTCTATAAAAGCCCAATGGGCTGAAAGAGAGAGTTAACTTCTCTTCAAATTTTTAGAGAAAGAAATCTCTTTCTCCTCCTTCTCCTTCGCTGAGATTTTTAGAGCTTTTCAGTTCTTCCATGGCTCCCAAAAGATGAGCAGGTAAAGAGGCAGCGATCTTTGCGACAGAAGCAAATGAAGCCTAGGATTTGCCAGTTAAAAGTGACAAGCTAGACATAAGAAATTTTGCCATTTAGAGGTGATGACCTGGACATGATGACAAATTGGAGATAAACCAGATTTTAGGGACCCGTCTATTCAGAGGCGATAACTTAGACGTGATAGACTAAGACACACTAAACTTCGAATCCGCTGCCAGAAGTAGTCATATTAACTTGACAGCTAGTCCACAAGGGACTACAGAGATAGATCGGATCTAGGGTCTTGTTGGTTCAGAGGTGGTTGACTGGACATGACCAACTAAGGGACCTTAGATTCGATATCTGCTGTTCAGAGGTTTAATGTTAACATGACAACAAGAGCTCCTGACCTTGATAGAGGGAAGGAGGACAAAGTTATGGACTTATCTATTCAGACGTGATAAACTGGACATGACAGTTGAAGTACCATAAGAAAGAGAGATCTAGGTATCCGCCTGTTCAGAGGTGAGAGTTGCTAGACTCAGAACCCTACCATTCAGAGGTGGCAAACTGGACATATCGGCAAAGAAATAGTCCCTACTGGATTGAAAGATGAGACTTGATTATCTGTCGGTTCAGAGGTAATAATGGACATAACCGATTGAGAAACCACCAAGCTTAGGATTTTTACCGTTCAGAGGTGACAAGCTGGACATGATGGTAAAAGAAATAATCCCCTCAGGGAAAATAAGGTTTGATCATAAATTTCGTAGAAAATTCGTATCTCCTTCGGATATTTTTGGAAGAAATTGTCAGAGGTATATTGTTAATGTGACAACCAGGAAAGTCCATTGAGGACTTGAGGGAAAATAATAGACTTTGATGAGAGTCTATTAGAGACTCACTAGGGAGCTAAGAAATATGATTCTCATGAAAGATTATCTATCAGAGAACTCGGTGGGGATTTTGAGAAACAATTGTCAAAGGTATAATATTAACATGACCAGGATTTTGTTAGTGTTAGAGGTGTTTGAACATAACAGTAATTTTGAGTGAACCTTGTCATTCTTATTGAGGAGAATGATAAGTAGAGTTTATTTGTCGGGGATATTGATTTTTTCCACTAGGGAGTAAGTTAGAATTTTACTATCAGAGGTTTAATGTTAACATGATAGGTTTGACTCGTCATTTCACCAGGGAAATGAGTACCTTCTTATATGGTCCTACCATTCCATAGACGGGAATTAGTGACTTTGGTGAGGAATTAAATGGAAACAGATCCCTTAAGATTTTTAGCAAATCCTCAGCTGTCAACGGATTTGATATACATTTGCCAATTACCGTTTGAGTTCGGTTAGCCATGCTATTCCCCTCAGCATGATGAGTTGTCAAGAACTTATGTTGGGCTTAAAGGCCAACATTTTCCTCTATCCTTAGCTGTTAGAGGTGTTGGATCATTTTGCTACCTTGCGTAACGTGATACTTCCCCTGAGTTTTCACTCTGTAGGTAAGCTGTCGACTAAAGGAATGGACACGAATTCCACGAGATCTCGATTTGAAGATTATCGTCCATCGTGGACTCTCTGCCAACCTTATCTTGTTTCCATATTGGAAAGATTCTGCAGAATGATGTATCACGAACCTTCTTCAATGAGTTCGGCTTGACAATGTTTTCAGCTAAACTCCTTTGATCTTTGAATTGATCGGTAACGGTGGAAAGGTTCTGCAAGAGAACGCGTCACGAACCTTCTTCAATAAGTTTGGCTTGATAAGTTATCAGATAAACCTATTTGTGTTTATCATTCGATCGCTCACCATGTCCTTAGTATGAACGTGAAAATAGTGGAAAGGTTCTGCAAGAGAATGCGTCGCGAACCTTCTTTTGTCGTTGGGTCGAGCCTCGACCAATCGAACAGAAGCAGGGGGGTATGCCACCATTTTTCATAGAAACGTTAGGCTAAATTAACCATCTGCCTGCAACTGTTGCTTTGACATGCTTGACTTCAAAATATGACCTATTCTTCTAAGTTGAAGATAGGAACATATTTATATACTAGAGAAGAGTGTCAAGGCTAAAACAACTTGACACCTTGTATCTTCTTCAATGTCACCGGTGTTCGATCGGCTCGACACTAGTCGACCATGAATTGGAGAAGAGTGATAAGGCTAAAATCAAAGTTCATAACCTTAATTCTTCTTTAATGCAGCCGGTGTTCGATCGGCTCGACACTGATTTATGGCAGTGTGATCCCGTTAGAGAAAGAGAGGAGCGTTCTTTCTAAATATCTCGGATCTGAAGGTCTTGATCAGAGGTGTAATGTTAACTTGATCGTCAGAAGGATCCTATCAAGGGTAATACTTCTTTAAGAACCTGCCATTGATCGGCATCATGAGTACGTCACCATCTGAAGTTATAAGGCGATATGCTTCCTTTGAATAGACTGTTTCTATCATAATGGTCCTTCCCATTTGGGCTGAAATTTGCCTTTGATTTTGTGCGTCATGATCATCGGTCATCTGACGGCTTAAACCAAATCTTCTTTCTGAAAAACCCTTTGTTTAACCTTCTTATTGAAGGCCTTTGAGATTCGCGCATGATACAACTCAATATGTTGTTGAGCTTGTAATCGCTTCTTATCTAGGGCTTCGAGCTCTTGAAGACGTAACTGGTCATTGTCCTCCTTTGTCATTCTGGTTATTAAAGCGACTCGTAATGATGGCATCTAGATTTCTAATGGTATGATTGCTTCGCACTCGTATACCAGGGAAAAAGGTGTATTGCCTGTCGGGATCCGAATTGTGGTTCGATAGACCCAAAGACATTCACCAAGCTTCTCATTCCAGTCTCGCTTATTTGATGAAACGAATTTTTTAAGTAGCTTGATAATTATCTTGTTGAATGCTTCCGCTAAGCCATTAGCAGGAAGGTTATAAGCAGTTAATGCCACATTCTGAATTCGGTACTTATCACAGATCTGATAAAATACCTGGCTCACGAATTGGGGACCGTTATCATGGATGATCCACATAGGGATACCAAATCGATAGATGACATGGTGTTTGATAAAATTAACCACGTTAGAAGTTTTAAATTTCACAAGTGGTATAGCCTCTGCCCACTATGAAAAGTAATCGGTTATTGTTAAGATAAACTGATGACCTTTTGTTGAAAAGGGGCTGATCGGCCCTATGACATCGATTCCCCATGCTTCAAATGGCCACGAAGCAACAGTTGGATGGAGCAACTATGGAGGTTGATGTATGAAGTCAGATGGATTTGATAGGCTTTACACCTTCGTGCATATTGGATGGATCGGCTATCATGGTTGGCCAATAATATCCAAGCCTGTGCAATCGGTCCTTGAGTTTTGGGCCTGACTGATGAGCTCCGCATATGCCATCGTGCGCTTTTTTAAGCACTTCTTGTGCTTATAAATTAGAAAGGCAACGGAGGAGGATATCGTCATATGAGCGATGATAGAGTGTCTTTACTATCGGATCATAGTAAAAACGGAGAGACCTTCGTCTGATAGATGCCACTTCTTTAGGGTCATCCGACAATATATCATGCAAAGCATAATCAATGAGGAAAATCGTCAATCTCTTGGTTCAAAATCTGTCGAGATGCTATAGACCTCCTTGATTTTCAACACATGTTTAGGACAAACAAGGTGTCGAATAGCCACTGTAAGATGATACGTTGTGTCGATCGGTAAGGTTAACGTGGCTGCTAGTATAGCTAGAGCATCAGCCTTAGTATTCTGGTATCGAGACACATGGCCGATGTAAAAGCCATCAAATAAGTTAGCCATTTTGATGACTGCATGATATAAGGTACCAGATCTCCGTGACGGACCTCATATTCTCCTTTATCCTGACTAATGATCAGTTTTGAATCACCATAGGCTTCGAGGTAGAGACCCCCATTTCATGGGCGAGCTGAAGGCCAATGAGTAGAGCATTGTATTCTGTCACATTGTTGGAATATGATTCCGTCAATGAAAATGCCCTAGGAAGGACATGATTTTGTGGTAAGATAATTACAACCCCCACACCAGCAATGATCTTACCTTTAGGGCCTATTCGTGATACTCCATTGAAGAATATCTACCATACTTTGTCCTCTGAAGTTATATTAGATTCGAAAACCTCATCTGGAATATTTTCATGAAATTTTGAGCTTTTCGGAACTGGATGAGCAGCCAGGAAGTCTGCAAGCGCTGGCCTTTAACTGCCTTGTGAGAGACAAAAAGCATGTCGTACTGAGATAGAAGGAGGACCTACGTAGCTAATCTAGGATTCAGTAATCCTGGTTTCGTCATGCGAAGACGCAAAGGATTTACTCTGAAAATGACATGTATGGTTTGGCCAATCAAATAATGTTGTGTCTTCTGAATAGCAAAGACAAAAGCTAAGAATTCCTTCTCAATAGGGTTATAGCGGATTCCGCCCCTATCAGAGTCCTGCTCAGATAATAAATAGCCTATTCGTGACCATCATCGTCCTTTTCAGCAAGCAGAGCACCGAGAAAATGGTCCATAGCTTTCACATAAAGCAAGAATAGTTTTCCTAATGTGGAAGCCACTAAGACTGGAAATTTAGTGAGGTATCTTTTGATTTCCTCGTAAGATTCTTGACAGGCTTGATCCCATACAAAAAAGACACCCTTTTTCATGAGTCAGGTGAACGGTTGACAACGACCTGAGAGATTTGCGATGAACCTTCTGATATAAGCCAGTCTACCTTGTAAGCCCCTAAGTCCTTTAAGATTCTTAGGTGGATGCATGCTCTGAATGGCTTTGACTTTGTCTGGGTCAAGATAAATTCCCTTTGATGTAACAATGAATCCCAGGAACTTGCCACTCGAAACCCCCAAGAAGGATTTTGTCGGATTCATCTTCAGTCGATGAGCCCGCATTATGTCGAATATTGTTCTTAAGTCACGAGATGGTCATTCTTATCGCGACTTTTGATAGTATTGTCGTCGACATAACATTCTACCGTCTTTCAGAGGTGGTCGCGGAAAATTGTACTCATTGCACGCTGATAAGTTGCTCCCGCGTTCTTTAATCCAAAGGGCATCACGGTATAGCAGTATACCCCCAACGATGTCCTGAATGAAGCATGTTTCTCATCCTCTGAATACATCTTAATTTGATTATACCCTGAAAAGCCATCCATGAAGGACATTTTTTGAATCTGCAAATATTATCAATCATGACATCGGTGATGGGCAATAGGAATTCGTCTTTAGGACAGGCTGTATTGAGATCGCGGTAGTCAATACAGATCCAATTTTTTCATTCTTCTTAAGAAAAGGAACAATGTTAGCAACCCAATCTGGATGTTGTTCCTCCCGTATGAAACCACACGCGATGAGTTTATGAACTTCGGCCTCAATAGCTTCCATAATGTTTGGGCAAAATCGTCGTTGTTGTTACTTGACTGGCTTGGTGTCAGGATTGATATTCAGACGATGCATGGTTACTTATGGATTAAGTCCGGGTATATCTTTATAATTCTATGCGAAGACATCGATATACTCCCTCACGAGTACTATCAATTCTTCTTTCTCCGTAAGTGATAGGCTCTCACTGATAAAGATGGGTTTAGGATGATCTTGACTACCTAAGTTAACCTGGATCACCATGTCTTCAGTAGGTGATTCGCGTTGTTCGAATCGCTTTTCCCACTGGAAATCTAGTTGCTGAGCCCATGGTTCAACATTAGTAGCTTCTGCAGGCTCCAATTGGCTACTTGAAGTCATATTAACGGTGAGATTCTCGAACATCGTTCCCACACTGACATCCGACTCCCATTCGGAGGAAGAGGCAGAGCGTGATGGGATCAGTTTGTTATCTTTGGATCGAACCGATGTAGATGGATGGAGGTGTAGCGTATCCCAACCCCCTGCATGATTTATCGTAGTAATTTTCTAGTTTCCCTTTTGGCACAAAATTACGCAGAAAACCATGTCTTTCTTTTCTGAAATTCAGGCCACTCCCACGCTGTAGGCTGTATCCCATTTTTCTCATCATATGCTATGCCGATCGCGCATAATAGAAAAATTACGGAGTCTCCAAATCTGAACTCAAGTCTGTGATTGTAGAACTTCGCAGTTGGGCTCTGCCAAATATTATTGGTGATTGACTCCTTTTGGATGGAGGGATCACGAAGACGGATGTACGCATAGGAAAAATCATAATTGCAAAATTCTTTTAATTGAATAGAAGATTACAACGGATACAATCTGATTATAAAAAAGAGAAAATCTTTTGATTGATTCTCCTCTTTATTTAATGATGGGTTCTTCGTGTAGCTGTGGAGAGTGAGTCTTATTTTCTGTTGACCGGTCGAACGTCAAGTTTCTCTTGTGGATCCTCTCTTTGGATCTGCTGATGGAGTAGCACAGCTCCTATCAGTAATGGAATCTCAAAGAGATTTAAAGAACTTGAACTCAACAAGTTAACAGAAAGAGTTGAACTCTTTTTAGGCTTCAAGCACTTCAAGACCGAACTCTGGCGAGGTAGCTCTCCCCTCTTCCTATGGCTTCTTAGATTCCTTCACCAGGACTCTCCTCTTCAACCCCTTTTTGAGGTCCCCCTCCATGGGTCCCCTTCCAGCCCCCTCCTCTAGATTCTCTCCCCTCTCTAGCTATTCATAGCTATTTATAGAGGAATTGAGGTGTAACCAACCCCTTGAATCTCTCTATAATGGGAGGGGTGTAACTAACTCCTTAAATCTCTCCATAATGGGAAGTTATTCCCCATTATGTGAAGAGAAAATGGGGTGTAACTGACCAAGTTCGTGGCTCAGTTATAGCAAAAATGCGGGTCTCGCGCTGGACGCGGACCTCGCTCTGATATTGAGATGCGGAGCTCACAGGCTCGCGTCTGTGTTGGAACGTGAAACTACACAGGCTCGCGTTTTAATATTGAAACGTGACCCTGAGTCCTACATCTCAAAGAACAATACGACTATCGCTTTTGGCACAGAACGCAATCCTCGCATCGTGTTGTTGATGAAGTCCGCGTTTGAGATTGGAACGCGACTTGGCTGAAGTCCGCATCTGCGGTTGGAACGCTGAACAGGCTGAGATGCATGTTTGAGTTGAGGTCTGCGTTTGATGTTGAAATGCGACTTCCATGTTTGATAAAGGACGCGAGGTTCGCGTTCGGGTTGAGACGCGACCCTCGCGTTTGGTATGAGGCCTGTGTCTGAGGCTAGAACGCGACTTCTGCGTCTGCGAGGTTCGCGTTTGAGGCTCTGTCTTTAATAATTTTTAGACTGCCTACAGAACTCCCTCCAAAGTTTTTGAAACTCCGTGGTTGACTAAGACGGATTTCGGAATACTTTGGCCTTCAGTTGAATCGGGACTTCCTGTAATCAGACTGGCATTCTTCAGAGAGGCAGTCTCTTGGGGTGCCCTGAGCTCGATTCTGTTTAGATGGTGGTCTTCATGAGTGTACTGTTGAACTTTTTGGAGCCTCCAGGAAAGATCGTCACAAGTGTCTTAAACACTCAGTTTAGCACTTGTTATGAGCTCTGGTTTGTTTGGTGTACTTTTAAACTGGTAGAGTTGTCGATTGCTCTTGCCAGTGCACTATTGAACTGATTATAGAAGCAAAGACATACTCCTTGTATTTGAAGGAAGAGGACACAGTTTTGGTACACTGATCCAGTGGAGGCGCGAACTTCACCAAAGTTTAGACGCGGTTCTCAATTGTTGTAGAGATGTGGTTCTTAAATGTTGTAGAGACACAACCTTTACTTGCTATTGAGATGCGACTCTTAAGTTCGTTGAGACGCGGCTCTGTGCTTGAGACGCGAAGGTCACGCTCAAAGCTTCTTTGAAAGGGTTTTAATTGCCAGAGGTGTGATATTAACTTAGCAAATTAAATAATTCTACCAGGGGAATTTAAGAAAGTTACTGTCAGAGGTATGATGTTAACTTTACAGTAAGATCTGGACTTGTATTTTGAACAAGTTTTGTGGACTTGTTATTCTATTGATTAGAATAACAAGTGGAGTTTGATCAGCTGAGGATTATGCCAGAATCTATCGTCAGAGGTTTAGTGTTAACATGACTAGTACTCTGCTAAAAATCAATGGAATAAAAGTTACTGTTAGAGGTGTGGTATTAACATAATAGCGTTGATTTTGTGATCTACGCAACTTAAGTGGATCTGTCATTCTTTGGGGAGAATGACAAGTGAGATTGGATTTATTGAATATCCATGAAGATTTTTACCATTAGAGGTGTAATGTTAACGTAATGGGTTGGGTTTGCAATTGAGTAAATTAAATTATCAGAGGTGTGATATTAACTTGACAAAGATGTGTGTTAGAGGTGTGATATTAACTTAGCATCACGAAAATCTCATTTTCACTGAGAAATTTAAGAGAAGATCATTGTCATAGGTGTAATGTTAACTTAACAATGAAATGCATGCTACAGGTGTGATGTTTAATTTAGCATCGAAAGGTCTCATTTTCACTGAGAAAATTGAGATCACTGTCATAGGTGTAATGTTAACTTAACAGCGATTGATTTTACAATATGGGCAACTTTGGTCAGAAGTGTAGTATTAACTTGATCGAGAGATTCTGCGATTTGTGCAGTTTGGTGGACTCGCCATCCTATTGAAGAGGACTGACAAGTTGAAATTTTGGTCAGAGGTGTGATGTTAACTTGACCGGGATTTGTCTTGTGATTTGAGCAAGTTTGGTCTTGCGATTGGAGCAAGTTTAGTCAGAGGTGTGATGTTAACTTGACCGTGATTTATCTACTATTAAAGGTGTGATTTTGAACATAACAATATTTTGAGTGGACTTGTCATTCTATTGAAGAGAATTGACAAGTAAAAATGTTACCCTCGGGGAAACATCAAAGCTTTACTGTCAGAAGTGTAATGTTAACATGACACGTTCGATCTATAATTATTTTACTGAAAAAACAGTTACAGGCTTTTTGTGGTCCGAGCATTCCGTGGGTGGAATTGATAAAGGGTTTTGGAGGAAATTTTAGGGAGTGAGTTGTCAGGGGTAACTGTTAACATGACAAATATTGATTTCCTAGAAAATAAAGATTTACTATTAGAGGTGTAAAATTTAACATAACAGTAATAGGATTTTACGATTTAAGCAATTTAAGTGGACCTGTCATTTTATTGAAGAGAATGACAAGTAAAACTGGACCCGTCGGGGATCTAAATATTTCTTTACTGTCAGAGGTGTGATATTAACTTAACGGATCAGATTGAATCTTGTCAGAGGTTTGATATTAACTTGACAAGGACGTGAGTTAGAGGTGTACTGTTAACTTAGCTCCATAAGAACTTCAGTTTCATTGGGTAGACTGAAGATATCACTATCATAGGTGGTGTTAAACTTGACAATGGAGGTAATGCTAGAGGTGTGATGTTAAACTTAGCATTGGTCATATCGACTTCGAAACAGAAGCTCGAGGGAAAGTCCTTGTCATAGGTGTATTGTTGAACTTAACAATAAATTGGATGCTAGAGGTGTGATGTTAAACTTAGCATCGCTCATCTCAGCTTCGATACCGAAGCCTGAGGAAAAGTGACTGACAGAGATTTAATATTAAACTTGGCAGCAACTTAATCACTGTTAGAGGTGTAGTATTAACATAGCAGTAGTTTATCGGAGGTGTAATGTTAACATGACAGTAGTTGGTTTGCGATATAAGCAATTTTGAGAACTTATCATTCTATTGATGAGAATTGACAAGTGAAGTTTGGAATGTCAGAGGTGCAGTGTTAACTTGGTAATCATTGATTTGCGATATGAGCAATTTTGAGGACTTGTCATTCTATTGATGAGAATTGACAAATGAAGTTTGGAATATCAGAGGTGTAGTATTAACTTGACAATTTAGTTGATTTGTGACTCCATGTAGAGGAGCGATAAGTGAAGCTTGTACTCGCTAGAGAGTATTGAAACTTTTCATTGTCAAAGGTTTGATATTAAACTTAACAATGATTGTATTTGTGGACCTACCACTCTATGGAAGAGAATTGGTAGGAGATTTTGGTGGAAAATAAAATGAATTGTCAGGTGTAATATTAATGTGACAATCATTGATTTTCTAGGGACATGGGAGATTCGCCGTTAGAGGTGTAATATTAACATAACAGTAGAGATTTTAAATGAGTTTTATTGCTAGAGGTTTAATATTAACTTGACTAAATCTGTTGGGAATTGAAAAATCTATTTTGTCAGAGGTTTACTGTTAACGTGACAAGTCCCAGCTCATTTCGTTGGAGGAACGAACACAGATATTTTTGTGGCCCTACCATTATGTGTGTGAGAATTGGTAGGAGATTTTGGAGGAGAGGATGGGACCAAGTCCCTCAAGGTTTTTAGCAAACCTTCTACTCAGGCTCGTATTTCTGCGTCTGAGAAAGGACGTGAGGTCCGCGTCTGGCGATCTTCACGTCTGACTGAGAAAGGACGCGAGGTCCACATCTTGCGACTTCCGCGTCTGACATTGGAATGGGAGGTCTGCGTCTGGCGACCACCGCGTCTGATGATTAGTCTACAAATTCTGCATTATTATATCGCATTTTCCCACCAGTTTATGAATAAATAGTCGGTCTAATACGTGTTTTGGTCTTTATTGCAGGTACAACCAAAGTTCAAGGGCAAAGATGGAATAAGAGCCTAATTAGACCCAATTAAGGTAATTAAATCCGCATTACTTGGAGGCCAAGTAAGGGATTATCTAGAAGATTCATTGAACCTAGCCTCTTGCGCACATCAGACAAATCTGCGGTCAAAATTACCCGAAATTGGATATATTTGGAAGCAGCTAGAAGCCAGACGAAGCCCCTGACGAAATCTAGTGAGCTAACCCTCTGGAATTGCCGCAAATTTGCGGCAAACCTTGAGAATTGCGGCAATCCAGTGGAACCACGCGTCGATTTTCGACGCGTGGCCCCGTCTCGTCTTCTGGAGCCTTCTTCTGCCTATAAATACCCCTGCAATTGCCCAGAGCGCGAGCAGTCTTCGTTTTTAGGAGTAGGTGCAGATTTAGTATAGTGTAGGTGAGAGTTCTTCATTTTCTTGTATTTTCTTTTCTTTTTCTTAGATCATTGTAGTAGGGCTGAGTGATTCATAGAGAGAGAGATAGTGAGGGATTGATGTAATAGAGAGTGACACTCTATGTAAAGGTACCTCCTTCTCTTCCATTGTAATCTCCTTCATCTTCTACATGATGTTTTGTTGCTAGTTTTTCTTCTCATGGCAATCTAACTACTAACCACTAACCTATCTAACCACTTACTTGATAATCCACATGAATCGGGTTGCCTCTACAAGGCCTTGTTCTTGCAAGAGCCATTGATGGCCAAAGATGATGGGTTCTAACATCTAACTTGCTAACTTGCTAACTTGCTAACCAAGCTAACTCTCTTTTATTTCATGCTCTTTTATTTCATGCTAGCTAACTTGCTAACTTGCTAACCAAGCTAACTCTCTTTTACTTCATGCTCTTTTATTTCATGCATTCTTTTAATTGTTGGTGAGTTGATGCTTGTACTAGCTTGTTCTTGTTGCAATGTTGTGATTGTTATGAACCATCGGTGAGCCATGCTTTGTACCATCTCTTTGAAGGCAAGGATTGTGATGGCCAAGGATCAAAATGTGAGGCAACTATCTCGAAGAGGTTAGCATGGTTAGTGGAGTACTTAGTAGTTAGTAGCCATGAGTTTTCTTTTACCTTTGTTTTAGAAATCGTTTTCCAAATTCTTTTCTCATTTTTCTATCGGTGTTTTCATCGCCTTCTTAGTTTACCTTGTTCCATCTTCTTCACTTCTCTTTTGGTTTTTACATCGCCGTTTTCATCGCTCTCCTCACCTACCACATGCTTATTTTCATTTTCTCATTCTTTTCATTCTTTCAACATAGAAGAATTGTTAACATCTGACGTGACTAGAGACTGTTAATGCTTCTATCGCCTCCCTTCCCTGTGGATACGACCCGTTAAGCCAATGCTATAACGGAAGTATCGAGGGTATACTAAGCACATTCGAGCTTTTCATTTGATTTCATAAATACTCATTTTGAGTGCTTGTTTTCCACCCCCGATCAAATTTTTGGCGCCGTTGCCGGGGATTCCAGTCCCCCGAGTTTCATTTTGATTAAGACGAGAAAGGTGTATGTAAATGTATCGATGTATCCTTTCTTATCTCCGCTATAGCATAAGGCTATACCGAGTCGATTCTCAGGGAGAGCTAGCGATAGAAGCGTTACGAATCGTAGTGAAGAAATGTAAACGAGAATTCTTCTATGCTTAATAGAATAAAACAATCATGGAACAAGAAATGAAAGAATGGATGGATATGTTCATGATGGAAAAGTGGAAAGAAATCAAAGATTGGCTTTGGTATTCACACTAGAAAGAAAAGGAAACTTGAAGAATCAAACCATGACTAGCTTACCTTACTACCTTGCCAAAGCTTACTAAACTCCGTGATAGTGAAGGCGTGCCTCATGTTGTCACTCCATCGGCGTAGGTTTCGTCTTGCGTGTTGATCTAATTACTTTCTCATGTAGATGAAGGGTGGTTTAACCCATCGGAGAAGAGAAGACCATCCAACTTGCAAGATGAAATAAAGCAATCACCCATGAGTTAGTGAAGATGGCAAGGCTAGTGGTTAGCTAGTACATGGAGAAAGAATTAGCTAAAAGCCATTAGAGAAGTTAAACAAAGCATGAAGTAAATTGCAAGGAATTAAAGAAAGCAATAAAGAAAGCACATAAAGAAAGCAAGTAAAGTAGAACCAAGCTCAAGTAGAGGAAGGAGAATGGATCAATCCTTATTGCTTCAAGTTGTCACCCTTGATTACACAAGCTCTCTCTCCACAATCTCTCTCTTTTACAATGAATTCTAGGGAAAGAGAAGAGGGATCTAAAGAACTAAACCTAGAGAAAAACTAAACAAAATTACAACAACTAATGATTTTCCTCTCTTCTCTGTTCAGTCCTTTCTCGCAGGTCTTTGTGGAGTATTTATAGGCCCCAGGTGAAGGATCCAGAAGCTAGTTTGTTGGCACAGAATCCGGGATCCTAACTACCTATAACTGCCGCAGATTCTCCAGATCTCCCAGAACTGGCGGCAAAATCTGGGCCGTTGAGCCCAGATTTTCTGTTGAGATCTTCTTGTTAGGTGGTTATCCACGTGGCATATCTGGATTCTTCATTGGGCGCGCGGATCTTTCTGGATCTTTAATTCAAATCTTGGCTTAATCTTTAATCTTGGATTTAATCACTTTAATTATTGCTAATTAAAGTGATTATTGGCTTTCTCTCCTTTAGAGTGTGTACCTGCAAATATGTAGAGAAGATGAGTAAAAATTATGTATTTATTTATTAAATGCATGGGAATAATGAGGTAAAATATGCAATATTGAGTTACAATCACACCCCCACACTTATTCTTTTGCTCGTCCCGAGCAAAACAAAGAAAAGAAAAGAAAATCTAAACTACCAATTTTATTACACCACTTTCGCAGGTGACGCGATTGCACTGAGCATGTGCAACAAGCCGTTAAACCTCTAGGTTACCCTAGAGGAGGAGTGTTGTCTCCTGAGGGTTTTCAGCGGATTACACCCACAAAATCCATAAAGAAAGAAGACAAATGTTAGTATTTTGAAAACGCATTTTGAATAAGAGACAAGTTTACGAACTATTTTTGCAAAAATATAAGTGATCCTAGGTCATAAGTCCACCTATAATCATTCTTTCTTAAACTTAGTCTCTATGCAAGATCTTGTCTTCAATTAAGGTAAGAATTCAAAATTGGATTGAATACTTTATCTTTCATAAAACCTAGATAGTATGCACACCGTGACAGTGAAGATTTCTGGGATTTCAACTCTAACCATAAAGCCATTTATTTATATATATTTATATTTCCTTTTTTTTTTATTCTTCCCTTAGTTTAGGCTTTCTAGTTCACCCTTGTAACGAGCCTATAACCGATGACTCCCAAACCAGACGGTCTTAGGGCACCAGATGAGAAAATATCCCTCGGGTTTAAGGTCTCGAGTGAAAAAGGCCACGAAACTAAAGGGGATTATTATTATTTTTTTACCACCGTTAGGCGTGAATAATCATGCTTCTTGAGGCATAGTTATCCAACTTAATAAGTGATGCTTTATTCACATATATATATATATATTTTTTCTTTTTCTTTTTTTCTTTTTTTTTATGGCCTTTTTGGTCTTTGTTTCCATCCCAAAAATGTGTAAGTGTGAAGTGCATACTTATCTAAGGCAAAAAATTCAAGATAAGAATATCTCCCCAATTTTTCTTACTTAGCCTATAATTTCAAACAAGATCTATTATTTCAACTAGGTTTAAGATGTCATAATTAAGGCTTTCTTAATTTCTAAGATACATCTTAATTTTCTTAAAAATAGATCAAAACTTTGTCTCTTATTTCAAAAAGTTTTTTTTTTATTTTTTATTTTTTATTTTTTCTAAAAGAAGTGTAAAAGAAAGAAGATCTAAAAACTCTATGTTAGTAAACCCTATGATTTTTCCTCTCTTCTTCATTCTCTTCTGCTCGCAGGTCCAAGGTCCCATATTTATAGCCCCAGGTGAAGGATCCAGAAGCTAGTTTGTTGGCGCAGAATTCGGGATCCTAACTACCTGTAACTGCCGCAGATTCTCCGGATCTCCCAGAACTGGCGGCAAAATCTGGGCCATTGAGCCCAGATTTTCTGGTGGGATTTTATTGTTAGGTGGTTAGCCACGTGGACTATCTGGATTCTTCTTTGGGCGCGCGGATCTTTCTGAATCTTGATTTAAATTTGGCTTTATCTTGATCTTAGATTTAATCACTTTAATTATTGCTAATTAAAGTGATTATTGGCTATCTCTCCTTTAGAGTGTGTACCTGCAAATATGTAGAGAAGATGAGTAAAAATTATGTATTTATTTATTAAATGCATGGGAATAATAAGGTAAAATATGCAATATTGAGTTACAATCATCTGACATTGGAATGCGAGGTCTGCGTCTGGTGACCTCCGCGTCTGACATTAGAACGTAAGGTCTGCATCTCTTGGAGGAGTTTGAGTTTGAAGCCTTACAGGCTAAAAACTGACGGCTCAGTAATCTAAAAGTTGCCGTGACAATCACAGAGCACCGTCAAGATGAACTGCTCGCAATGGCACTCAGAGCCATGGGATGAGAGCTTCTCAGTTTATATTTGAACTTGGCCTCTTAGAGCTGAGCGCGAACCTTGCGTTTCTAAAGTGAAACGCGACAATCGCGTGTCTTGCGTTTTTGAATAGAAACGCGAAGATCATCCTTTAACACTGTCAGCGACTCGCATTTTAAAATTGAAACGCTAAGGTCATGTTCTGGCGCAGCCTTAGGCTGAACGTGGGTCTCGCGTTCTTGAAGTGAGACACAGATCTCGCGTTTTGGCACAACCTAAGGCTGGACGCGAACTTCACGTTTTGCCGCTAAAACGCACAACTCGTGAATGCGAGCATCGCATTTTGTTGCAGAAATGCGGGGCTGAAAGCGAGCTTTGCGTTTGGTGCCGAAACGTGGGGTTGAAAGCGAACTCTGTTTGTTGATGGTGAACTTGACGTCTTTATCGACGATCAGCAATCCGTTTGGCTCGCAGGAGTTGATGTGAACCCCCTGCAAATTGAGTTTGCTGAGCCTTAGGAGGAGTTTTATGGCGAGAATGGCCTCCACGACTATGTTGGTTGTGAGCCAAGACAACTGGCCTTGTGGGTCTCTTGAGAGATGTTGTCGCAAACCATATTGGCTCCACAGGAGGTTGTCAGAACCTCAAGAGAGGTTGAGCCACTTGCTTTGTCAAAAAGCATATAGGCTTCTCTATGAGAAGTCTCCGAAGAGCCTTGAGAGCGAGTCTATGCTTGAGACTTTGGGGCTAATGGAGCCCAATGAGAGAAGTTATTCGAACTTCTCTTGGTCGAATTCGACGACGAGCGATTCGACAGTTTATCTGAGAAGCTTGAGGTCGGCTTGCGCCGTGGTCTTCTCATTGGTAGAGCCCCAGGGGAGTCGCCATCTCTTGTTTGGTGGGGGAAAATTGAAGATTGAGGAGTAACTTCTTTGTTTGATTGTAAAAAAAATTATAGCGGATTAATAATCCTCTTACAAGAGAGGGGAGATATTTCAAGCTTAAATCTCCCCTTTGTTTAAAGCTGGGTTCTTGATGTGGCGATGGAAAGTGAATCTTGTTTTTCGTTGACCGGGGTGAACGTCAGGTCCTTTGGGAATCCTCTCTTTGGATAGTAAACGAAGTAACACAGCTTCTGTTCACTAAAGATCTCAGAGAGATTGTAGGCAAAGATGAACTTGTACGCAGCAAGTTATTCGAAGAGTAGAACTCTCTCTGTCTTTTCAGCTGGAGGTTTTGGTGCTTCTACGGCTTACAACCGAAGTTCTTCTTACCAAGAATTTTCTGACCCCTCTTCCATAGCGAATTAGGCTATTTATAGAGGTTTTAGGGGGTAAACGTGTCCCCTAAAAATACTCCATAATGGGGGTTAACTCCCTTATTAGTAATTGACCCAGTAATGAGGGCAGTTATAACCAAGACACAGGTTTTGAGCCTTGCATCTTGCTACTGAAGTAATGCTTGAGAGATGCGGGATTCTAGTTCCACGTCAAGCTTCATATGAGACGCGGATTTCAAGCTCTACGTCTTGGTACTGCAATAATGCTGAGATGCGGCTTTCGCGCTCCGCGTCTTGGACCTCGCAGTGATGTTGAGACTCAGGTTTCAACCCTCGCGTCTTAGTGCTGCGTTAGTGGCAATGACTGGCCTTGCGTCTGGAATTTAGATTCTACTTTTTAACGACTTGTCTTCAGTGATTTTTAGACAGTCTACAGAGAGGATCCATAAGAGAAACTTGACGTTCAGCCGATGAGCAAGTCGTGGCGTAAGGTGACGTCATCTAAATGGCAAAAATGTTCGAATCACTTGTCGTGGAGTTCGACCAGGTAAAGTATGAAGAGTTTCTCTCTTCTGGCTCCAAGAGCCCTAGGGCGCGGCAGTACCGCAAGGTCTCCTCGAGGTCTCACTTTCAAGTCCGCTTTGAGACCCCGACAAATGCAACTGACAAGAAGAATGTCACGGCTGATCATATCACACGTGACTCCCGCGTCAACGTCTCCTATGAGACCTGCAAGGTCGATGTTGCTGATGTTCAGCCCATTCATGCCTGTCCCCTTCCTCAGCTCCAAGTCACCGGGGTTCCCAGCAACCCTTACAGCGTAACCGGAATACTGAACGTCGACAGAGACGATGCGCGCGATAATTGCAAGCGCAAGAAGCTAGAACAATCATCTGTCCAGTAGAGACAGAACGCAAGGCTCAGGCTTGCGTCTCTTCTAATTGCATCAGATGCGTGGAGTTCGTGTATGGAGACCCAAACGTGAAGCCCAACGGGTTTGCATTTTCGAGACTCTACTTACCAAACGCGACGTGCACCAGCGTGAGGGCTATCCTTCTTTTCAGAGACACGAGACATGCGTCTCTACAACCAGACGCGAAAATGAGAAAACCCGCGTGTCTCAACTATCGCTGATCGAACGAGACAATAAAAAATGTGAGGTCTGCGTCTCTGCTCAGCAGGGGTGCGAGACCCACGTTTTAAAGGCAAAACGCAAGAGCCGCGCCTGTTACGCGCAACGCGGGCTCCGCATATCTTAATCCTACGTCCAAAATTGCTTATATCGCAAATCGATTACTGTCAAGTTAACATTATCCTCTGACAAATAACTGTTAAGTTTAACACTACACCTCTAATAGTGATTAAGTTGATGCTAAGTTCAATATTAAACCTCTGACAGTTAGTTCTCCTCAGGCTTCCGTATCGAAGCTGAGATGAGCGACGCTAAGTTTAATATCATACCTCTAGCGTCCAGTTTATTGCTAAGTTCAACATTACACCTATGGCCATGACTTTCTCTCGGACTTCCTTGTCGAAGTCGAGATGACCAATGCCAGGTTCAAAATTACAGCTTTAGCATTACCTTCACTGTCAAGTTTAACATTACACCTATGACAGTGACGCTTTTAGTCTTCCAAATGGAGCTGAAACTCTCATTGAGTTAAGTCAATATCACACCTCTGACTCACATCCTTGTTAAGTTAACATCACAATCCTGACAAGATTTAATCCAACTCGTTAAGTTAATATCACACCTCTAACGGTAAAAGTTCTCTTAGATCCCCCGCGAGTCTAGTTTCCCTTGTTATTCTTGTTAACAGAATAACAAGTCTACTTAAAAATATTGTTAGGTTAACATTACACCTCTAGCAGTATTTCCATCAAATACCCAGCGGAGTCGCCATCTCTTGTACGCGTCAGAAAAATCACAATTGTAAAATTCTTTTAATTGAATAGAAGATTACAACGGATACAATCGATTACAAAAGAAAGGAAATCTTTTGATTGATTCTCCTCTTTATTTAATGTTGGGTTCTTCATGTAGCGGTGCAAAGTGAGTCTTGTTCTCCGTTGACCGGCTGAACGTCAAGTTTCTCTTCTGGATCATCTCTTTGGATCTGCTGATAGAGTAGCACAACTCCTATCAGTAATGGAATCTCAAAAAAATTTAAAGAACTTGAACTTAATAAGTTAACAGAAAGAGTTTAACTCTTTCTAGGCTTCAAGCGCTTCAAGACCGAACTCTGGCGAGGTAGCTCTCCCCTCTGCCTATGCTTCTTAGATTCCTTCACCAAGACTCTGCTCTTCAACCCCTTTTTAGAGGTCCCCCTCCATGGGTCCCCTTCCAGCCCCCTCCTCCAGGTTCTCCCCCATCTAGCTATTTATAGCTATTTATAGAGGAATTGAGGTGTAACCAACTCCTTAAATCTCTCAATAATGGGAGGGGTGTAACCAACTCCTTAAATCTCTCCATAATGAGAAGTTATTTCCCATTATGTGGGGAGAAAATGGGGTGTAACTGACCAAGTTTGTGGCTTCGTTATAGCAAAAATGCGGGTCTCGTGCTGGACGTGGACCTCGCTCTGATATTGAGACGCGGAGCTCACAGGCTTGCGTTTGTGTTGGAACATAAAACTACACAGGCTTGCATTTTAATGTTGAAACGTGACCCTGAGTCCTGCGTCTCAAAGAACAATACGACCATCGCGTTTGACACAAAACGCAATACTCGCATCGTGTTGTTGATGAAGTCCGCGACGCTGAACAGGCTGAGATGTATGTTTGCGTTGAGGTCTGCGTCTGATGTTGAAATGCGACTTCCATGTTTGATAAAGGACGCGATGTTCGCGTTCGGGTTGAGACGTGACCCTCGCGTTTGGCATGAAGCCTGTGTCTGAGGCTAGAACGCGACTTCTGCGTCTGCGAGGTTCGCGTCTGAGGCTCTATCTTCAGTAATTTTTAGACTGCCTACAACAGACCCTTCCATACATTCCACGAATGTACTTGACATGCTTGATTTATGCGAGGGCATGTGTAGAGGGCTATTGGTGAAAGATTCACACAATTCGAGACTCGCCAGATAATCAAAGAAAACATTGTCATTAATCACCCATTCATCATCATCCTCAGAAGGATTATTACATTAAGGATTATTGAAACATACTACAATTGGTTCACCGACCAAAGTAGCTGGCGCATCTCCTTCAGACTCTGAATCTTCCTCATTGCCACTGTCATTGTCGTTAGGCAATGATTCTCATGATGTTTCACTGACTTCCTTATATAGGAGAGCATTAGTAAAGTAGTTTTTCACCCCTTTGAATGGTTATTTCTCAACGAACACAGTTCGTACCGTTGCATCATTTTCAACGTATTTGAAGCACTGGTGCAGAGTAAAGGGAACAATCTAGTAAGCATAGATCCAAGGTCATCCTAGCAACAAGTTGTATGACGTGTCAGCGTCAATGACGTAACACATTACTTCTGATTTCAGGTTCCCAATTCGGCAACGGAGTCGAATCTTTCGAAGAGAATTACTACTCCCTACATTAAAATCGTATATCGTCGTAGTGGTTGCAGACAATCGAGCAGTGGTATGCCAAGAAAATAGAGGAGCCTTTTGGGGATGATGCTGAGTACAGACCCTGGATCAACCTATACCCTTTCAATGTATGTCGAGCCGATGTATCCGGTATAATACAAAGGTCGATCGTGTTTATTGTCCTTGAGGAGCATGTCCTCAGCTGTTAAAGTAATAGTAGGTACTTTCAACTGTATATAATGACATTCAGAGCAAGGGGCTGAGTGTTATCCTTAGGGGTCTCTGGCATATGTGTCAGAAATGATTCTGAGTTAGCCAGTGCATCCCTATGTGCTTCTCTTGTCTCTTTCGAGAGGCGAAGCAGCTCGTGTATGGTGATATGAGCGGGGATATTAGCAAGCTGGGCTAAAATGTCAAAGCAAAAACGCATATTAAGTCCCAGGCCTGAAGGCTTCTTCAGGATATGGTCAAACCGGACTTCTTTCTACTTCTCTTTTCCTGTTGTCGGGACCAGAGCTGGCATGGGTACTTGTACTGACGTCGTTTGCTATTGTGTCTCGTCAATAATCCTCTCATATTGTTTTAAGTATAATTTTCTAGATCGAGTACCTGTCGACTGAGGTACATCGGCTTGCGCTGTACAGGCGTGCTTTTCCCTCGTAGAATCGCTAAGAGAAGCTGATGTCACGTTGCTGTCCTCCGGTAAGATGGAGATAACATTGCAAGATTTGCCCTTCGACTTAGAATTCTTTGAATCCTATTGTTCGTCTTGGGCAAGATCTGGGTGTATCCACATGATTTTTCTTGTTTCCAATATTAAAGGAACAAGACCTTAGTCTCCTAATTTTTAGCTGAAGGATCTCTTACTTCTAGTCGTGTTTCAGGGATTGGGAAAGACCCATCAGGAACTGTGACTTTTGGGGTCTTGCCAAACTCGAGGGTCACCATGTTCACTGTGATTTTTTTTTCTGATTTCAGAGTCAGAACTCCGGCATCGACTAAAGCCTGAATTTTGTCCTTGAGGACAATGCACTTATTAGTAGGATGATGAATCATCCTATGAAAGAGGCAATAGTTAGGATCGTTTGTGAGTCCCACTTCATTAGGGCATCGAGCCTCTAGCAGTTTTAATTTATTCCTTTTATGGAGTAGATAGAATATTGTAACCAACTGTTCGTCTTTGAAGGAGTATTATTTCGGAGGAAACTTAAACTCCTGATTATTGCCGCCGCTCTTCTTGGTCTTCGGATGAACGTCCCTCGACAGTTCAATGGACATAGTCTCTTTCCCTTTGGGTTGGGAAGACTGCGCCATGTTGCCGCACCCCTTATTATTCATACTCCATTTGCCTTTAGGGGTAGATGGTTCGAACTTTTTAGCCGACTTTTCGGTTATCTCTGTTTCCTCGACTAGTTCCTTCCAGGTATGGGCTTTGACAGCTCCCATACGAATCTCCACTTGGTCTAGAAAGTTATGCCTACATGTCTGCAAGAGTATGGGCAATGACATCCCTGCTGGGCACAACAGAGACAAGTTTCTGAACCGCTCAATGTAGTCACAGATAGATTCGCCCTTCCTCTGCACGATAGAGAGGAGTTTGTCCATGGTTACCTCGGTATCGTCCTCGTAGAAACGAGAAAGAAATCGAGTTTCTAAGTTGATCTAGGAATTGACAGAGCCCGGAGGAAGGCTTTGGAACCAGTCAACTGCCACCCCCTTCAAGGTGCCAATGAACAGTGTGGCCATAATAGCATCGTTATCTATAACGTTACCGGTCTGAGACTGGAAGTAGTAGATGTGCTGGTTTGGCGAGCTCTTACCATCATACATATGTAACGTTGGTGGCCTGAACTTTGGCGGGTATGGTACTGAATCCCATTCCAAGGGGTAAGGACGAACTGCCCCTACTTTCTTCAGTTCATCCCTTTGGGCTAGAGATGCGATCTGAGCTTGGATGCCTTTAAGTACTTCAGCATCCATAGAAAAACTTTCCTTTGACTTCTTAGTCTAGGGTTGTTCATCATCATTATGTTCCTCCTCATTATGGTTACTCCCGGTATCATTGTTATTCTGGTTAGTGAGGAGTTGAGCGAGTATCTGTTGAATGTTGTCCAAGGCTTCTTGCTGGGCCTTGGAGGTTTACTCCTGACCTTCTAACTATCGACGGAGGTCATCATTACCGTTATAAGCCATATGCACCGACACTTTATCCGTTCGCATCGAGATGACTATCGCCGAAGAGGCATACCCACTTTATCCGTTACTCCAGTTGAGGAGGATGGCTGCTCATAACTATAGGGTATTACAACCCTAGATCTGGTGCTTCAGAACACACCTTCTTCTTCCACGAAGACTTATCCTAAGCCAGGGCTATAGTCCGGGTTTGGAGAACTGAAGGAAGGAGAGTTAGCCCTACGCGGCGTTCGCCTGTCTCTATGTGATTCCCGTCCCCTTCCGATCATGTTGACGGATGCAGAGGGCAGCTCTAGTAGATTTCACGATATGCTCCCTTGTGATACTTCACAGGAGCTTGCACCGATAGTCGATCAAAGACTAACTATCAATTTGGAGGAGTTATGGGGACTGGTCCTAGTCGGCAATAGACTAAATGGACTATCACCAACTGACATCCCACTTGTTCACAACAAGAGGGAGATGTCTGGAGTAATTCTGACTTCCGTTTGTTCGTTAAGAACTCTTGTAAGTCGGATTTAGCCGAGCTTAAGCGACTCAGCGCAGAGACTTGGGTAGATCATGCATTGATCTGTTCAGGTAATTTTGACACCACCTTCTTGCTTATAACCTTGTGAGGGGCGGATTGGCATCTGCAGGCTTTGGAAGCGAAGCACGGGATGATGTCTCGTTTTTCTCATCACCGCAGAGGTGATTGGCACTAGATAGTGCTTTATTTCTAACTTCGCGGCTGAGAACTTTGGTAGCACCCTTAGGCGCTGAAGCTGCATAAGCACCGCTATCAGCACCCAGGGATGATTCCTTAGTTCCAATGCGAAAAGCGAACTTAAATCTTGAGGAGTCGGGGAGCGAAGCACGCCGTGGTGTTTTGTTTGCCACCTTGTTACGAAGATGGTTAGCACTGCTAGGTGCTTCAGTTTCAGTAAGGCAGCTGGGCATTCCGCACATACCCTGAGGTACTGGCGCTGTGTTTGCCACGCCATCAGTAACTTCGCTCGTGAGAACGAGATTGGCGCAAGGAGTTACTGCTCCTGTATTAGGTGAAGGCAGAGTTGTCACCCTAGCCTCGCGGCTAATAGCCTCGGCGAAGCTGCCAAACTGGATAGGCAATTTGCCTTTGTCTTCGCGTGATAGGTGAAGTTGTGGTGGAACTTCGCCTGAAGGAACTTCACCTGAAGCTTCACATGGAGCTTTCTGTTTTAACCTCCACATCTGCTTAGGAAGCGAAGTTTTAGGTTCATAGGGAACCTGGCTAGCCTTGCGTAAGGCACTTTTAGCCTCAGTGGAGGAGACTGAGAGGAGTTGGGACGAGGCTCTTCCAGCTGTTCGCTCGGCTAAAATTGGCTTCTGCTCTGAAGTCTTGGCCACCGAGATCTTCTTGTGCTTCCGAGCATAGAGCATTAGACTACCCTCTGAGAGCAATTCTTCAAATTTTTCTTGGTCAAAATGAATGACCAAGTTTTCGAACATAACGGACTCAGGATTCTGACCGTTGTATTGCGGCACTGTCTCCTTGTTGCGCTAGAAGACTGATATCCCTAACGGAGTCGCCATCTTATTTTTTCATTAAAAATTCAACAAAGGAAAAACTTACAAAAAAGTATCGAGGAGTGAAATTACAAGTAATTAAAAAGAAAATTACAAGTAGATCTCCTCTGAGATTTCTGAGAAAATGTGCCGGTAGGAATATGATCAGCGCGCGATCACTTTATCCTTTTGACGATGCGATCGGTCAACGATCGAACTACCTCTAATAAGACTCCCTTATCACTTGGTTCATGGAATCAGAGAACAGAAGATCAGTAGAGCCTTTTTTGCTAGGAATTCTGCTCTTTTTGAGTCAATTTTCTCTCTGTCCTTCCTTCGTCTTGGTCTCCGTCCCTCTTCCCGTCCCCGTGTCTAGTAAGGGACTATTTATAGCCAAAAGTGGGGTGTAACCGTCCCCTTGAATTCAGCAAGACAGAATCAGCTATTAGCTTCGCACGAGGCTCGCAAATGACCTTGCCGCAAGCTCTTTGCAAGCTTCTGGCGAAGCTAGAGGGTTCGCGCGAACGTCCTCATGCCGTTATGGCTTAATTGTCTCCACTTAATGTGGGACGAACTGGGCGGGTGTAACCGCCCACTTAAAGTGGCGTTAATCCTACTAAATTAGTAGGGTTTACCCATTAATTCCTCGTGGGATTTTGAAATGGCAACTTGATGACCTGGCAAAGCCTACTGCAGAGCTAGATCATGCGGAACTAGCTCATAGCTTCAGGCGAAGTTACTTTCAGAGCCTCGTGCGAAGCTAAGACTCAGCCTATAGTGTAACAGCTAGGAATAGAGCTCCTGGCGCGAAGCTCTTGGATCAGCCTCTGGCGGGGCTAAATGGGGAGCTTCAGACGAAGTTAATAGTTAGCTTCAAACCGAGGCTACCAAGCTTAGGTGAAGCTTTTAGTCCCATGCGGAGCTGTAAAGCTTATCTTGGGGTTATGCCCAGGCTAAGTATTGAGCTAACTTAGCGTCTTAGGCCTGCTTGGGTCTCTTCAAAGGCAACTTTGGCTTACTATCTGCTTTATTGGATTAGCAATGTCCATGTTGCTCCTCGTTTGTGGTCATCAGCTTGTCTTCGACTTATCTTATATAGATGTTGATAAGTTAGACGTAGTTCAGACCGGTTGAAGATGAATACGGGAGTTCTGTCTTTTTCGAGTGTCAACAGTATGTGAGAAAAACTTGTATTGATTTGGTGGTAAAAAACTCAAGAAATCTCTTTTACAAAACACTCTTGAAAAACTCTCCTTTTGATATGGAAGTATTTGGCTTTAAAATAAGTGGAGATGAACACTTAGAAGTGTATGAAAAACTAGCTTAAAAATCTACTTAAAATCTTGTTTAAAACAGTCCAAGAGAAGCCCCTTTTATAGGCTTCAAAAATGTAGCCGTTGGAGGCCAACTCAGCAGCCTGTTCTACTATCGGTCGACCGCCCGGTCGATCGGCCAACGGTCAGATTTCTGACCGTTGTACCAGCGGTCGACCGGCCGATCGACCGTGGCCTGAATACAGAGAGCAGTAGCTCTCTGCCGGTCAACCGTGGCGTGGATACAGAGAGCAGTTTCTCTCTGTCGGTCGACCGGGGCTATTTCCAGAGAGCAGAGCTCCCACGCGGTCGATCGGGTCGGTCGACCGGCCCTCCAGCCAAACAAACCCATGAACGTTTGTGCACGTCGGTCGACCGTCCGATCGACCGACCTCTGGCTCGGTTGACCGGCAGAAGGCCAGAAACAGGTTTTTAGGGATTTAAAACTCAGTCTTTTTCCTTCAATAAAATCACATAAATTCTCATAAATTCTACAAAAATAAGTTCAGTGATATACTTTGATATACAAACATGTTTGAGTAAGAATCAAAACATTTTATAAATATTTTGAACTATTTTTGTAATATAGAAGTTTTGCCTTAAACAAAAATCTGTATTTTCCAAAATCGATTTTTCTAAAACTTCTCCAAATACAAGAACAAGATATTCTAAATACTTTTTAAGCTTAGTGTGTATGAATATGATCCACTACACATATATGATGAAATATATATGTTTTTGACATTAAGATTTAAAATAAGTTTTGATAAAACACATGTATATTTTTAATCTTAAAAACCAAACCGGTATTTTTCAAAACGAAAACTCTTTTATGAAAACACATATAAATCTTATGTGTGAGTGTATACGAACTTGAGCAATCCACCAACTAATCTATCTTTTACATTTTTATCTAAAAACAAAATCTTACTACAAACAAACCTAGACACAAGTCTTCTCTTTAAGATCTTCTTCTTCTTCTTGACTTGGTCCAAACCTTAATCCAATGAGCTAGACTCCTCTTGACTACTTGATGTAATCTTGATGCGCGAGCTCTTGAATCGACACGTGCTAGCTCTAAAACTTAACTTTAAATTCTTTGTTGAAGCTAAACACTAACTAAGATCTTGATCAAATATCTAAGACTTATTTAAACACAAGATCATTAGTACTATAACTACATGAGTTAATTATCATCAAAACTAGAGCGATGGGCCTTTGGGCCAACAACTTGTTAGAGAGCTAGATGTTAGAGTATTAAAATCCATCATCATGAGCCATCAATGGCTCTTGTAAGAGCAAGACCAAATAGAGGCTATTAGATTCATGTGGAGTATCAAGTAAAAAATTAGTAAGTTAGTGGTTAGTGGTTAGTTGCCATGAGAGAAAAAGTTAAGCACTAAAATAGTTAGAGAGAAGAAAACAAGTAGAGATAAAAAGAGAACCTATCATAGAGTGCCACTCTCTATTATAAGAACCCTAACTTTCATCTTTTGTATCACTCTCTTCCTTATTACATGATCTACAAAAAAAAAGAAAAAAAATAAAGAAGAAAAACAACTAAACTACCCTAAAACTCTCCTCCTCTCTGCCTGAAAATCCCTGGGTATTTATAGGCCAGGGGGAACCCAGGGATGTCATAGGGCCGCGCGTCAAATCTTGACGTATGGCTCCATAAAGGAGCCGTGTTTCCACGGCCTTAATGTGGCCGCGCGCACAGCGCCGCCTGTCACAGCTTGTTGGTATGTCCCCCTGTTGGTTAATCTCCTGATTTCTGGATATGTGCACCTGATTTTGACAAATCCTTTTTCCAAAGTCAATAGCTATTTTTGTAGGCTTTAAATCACCAAATAAATGGGATTTTGGGCTTCTTCTTCATTTTATACCATGGACCTATAAACATACAAGAGAGGTGTTATTAATAGAATTTCATATTGAATAAATGTGAAGATGTAATATAAAATATGCAATTTTGGAGACTAAACACACCCCCACATTTATCTTTTGCTCATCCCGAGAAAAAAAGAAAAACTAAATAAGAAGATTATTACACCACTTTTGCAGGTAACGCGATTGCACTAAGCATGTGCAACAACTCGTTAAACCTCTAAATTTTCCCTAGAGGAGGAATTTTATCTCCTGAGGGTTTTTCAACAGATTATACCCACAAAATCTATAAAGAAAAGAAAAAAAATCAAATGTTAGTATTTTGAAAACTCATTTCAAAACAGAAAAAGTGTTGAAATATTTTTGTGAAAATTTAAGTGATCCAAGATCATAGGTTAACCAGAAATTTTTCTTCCTTAAACTAAGTTTTAAATACAAAATCTTGTTATAAATTAATGTAAGAATTTAAAACTGAATCGATTCCTTTATCTTTCATAAATTTTTTAGAAAATATGCACTTTGTGAATTGTAAAGATTTTTGGGATATCGACTCTAACTTTCATACCATTTATTTATATTAAAAAAAATTCTTCCCCTAATTTTTTTAGCCTTTCTACCTTACTCTGATAGTGAGCCTTTAGCCAGTTACTCTCAAACCAGATGATTTTAGGAAACCAGATGAGAAAATATCCCTCAGGCTTAAGGACTCGAGTAAATAAGGCCACAAGACTAAAGGGAATTATTTTATTTTTGTCCACCGTTTCAGGCATGAATAATCATGCTTCTTGAGGCATAACTACCCAGCTTCAATAAATGATTTTTATGGTTTTTACTTTTTAATTTTTATGGTATTTTCGGTCTTTGTTTCAATCTCAAAAAATTGTGAAAGTGTGAAGTGCATATATCTAAGGCAAAAAATTTGAGATCAAATTATCTTTCCTATTTTACTTACTTATCCTAAAATTTAAATAAGATCTATTATTTTGACTCGGTTTAAACTTCATAATTTTAGGCCTTATTAATTCTTAAGATCCTCTTAACTTTCTTTAAAAAATCAAAACAATTTCTCCTATTTCAAAAAATTTTGTAAAAAGAAATGAAAAGAGTTTCTATACAATTTTTAAAAAAGAAGTGTAAAAGAGAGAAAATTTAAAACAAACTATGTTAGTAAACTCTCCCCCACACTTATCTCATGCATTGTCCTCAATGCATTGTGAATGTGTATATGCATGAAACGAATAGAAAGAGAAGGAAAATTACCTCATGGTGGTGGTTCCGATGGTGGTCTCATTAGGCCAAGGGTTGCTACCCAATCAAGATAATGTGATGGTTCACAGAACCTATCTTTATTGACCTCTTTTCTATTTACATATTTACAATCCCCAATAGAATAGGCTCATACAAAATCCTGTCATGAAAGTTATCTTTTACATAACTAATCTTAGAAGATCATCATTAAGTCATTCTAGTCAATATTGTAGTCCAATAATAGAATGTGATTTTGTGAAATGGGTGATTTGGACTTTAAAATGAAAAGTTCAGGAACCAATACTAACTCGAGAAAATCAACTTTGAGTTTGAGAGTCAGTTTAGATTCGAGAGTTGAGTCCAAATCAAAAAATTTAATTTCACATTCTATTCTCATTAATAAAATGTGACCATCCAAAAGAAGTAGTTCAATTTCAAAATCTATGGATACATGAATCAATGTTGGCTCGGACAATAGGTCCAACTTGGGTAAGGATGCTAGAGTCAACATAGATTCTAAGATTGGAATTGAATCACAAAGTTGTGGGTCGGGTTCACAATCATATTCAAATTCAATTTCATTCAAATGAAAACTTGCCAATTTGGTAATGGGTTGATATTGGTCAAGTTCAAGGTTTTGTGGTAAAATTGAATCTTGATCAAAATCTTCAAGATTCCATGATTCTTGATTTTCATCAACATGATTAGAAGTGTTAGGAATAATTAAAGATTAGGTAGAGAGAGTTCCCTTATTCCTATACATATTTTTGAATCGACTAAGTCTTGCTTCTATCATATTGAAAGGATCTCCTTGGAATTGAATCATGGATTCCGTACTCTTTTCTAAGTCGGTATGTTCTTCTTGCTGTGGGACCTAAAAAATGGAGTAAGGATCTTGGATTTGAAAATTTTGATGGGATTTCGAGTCTTCTAGATTTTGAATTCGTCACTCGAGTTCCTCTAATACTTTCATCCTCTTTTCCTAGTCAATTTGTTCTTCTAATGGTTGTCTGGGAGAAGAAATATATGAAGCTGGATGTTGGTAAGGAGGTTGACCATATGACTCGGGAGAGTTGTATCCTCACTGACTCTGTGAAGAGTGGTGATGGTTATTCCATCCTTATTCATAGTATTGGAACTGGGGCATACACTGATTCGGATAAAACTAATCTGGCATACTCGATTGGTTAGAGTTATAAAATGCCAGGTTGGTAATATCTGAGTCAAAAGAGGTTAGAGTAATGTATGGATTACTATATGCATTGGAATAATTATAATTGTATTCATAACACAAAGATATTTAAAAAAATAAAACAAAAACAAAAACAAGCAAACAAACAATCAACTAAAAAAAAAAGAAAAATTCAAAAACAAGCCTACACTAAGGTTGACCTAGACCTGGACCTAGACGACTCTTAACTGGTTAGATTGTCCATAGGGGTATATTGTAGAAATCTGACCACAAGTTAATCGGCCAGGTAGGGACAAGAGCAGTGGGAGGTATCCGTGCTGGAACAACGGACCTTATCATGACAAACCGCTGTTTTTTGAGGTTTCGCCTCTCAATCCCCAATTTTGACACCAATTTGATAAGAGTCAAACTCTAATAACTTCCCTCTTAGGTCAATCTCCTAAATGAGTTCGAGTAGTTCTTAGGAGCCAACGTCTAGCAAATTTTATTTAGACTTAGGTTGTGTGAGTGGGGAGGTAATTTTTGGGCTAAGAGAGGGCATTGACTTTCCTACCTTATATTATATTGGGATATGCTTTTAAGTTTAATTCGTGCAAGTGTGCAATATAGAAAAGAATAAACACACAAAGTGAGTAAATCACCCTCGTGTTTGTCCTAAGTATATGCAATGCAATATGTATACCTCGGTCCAGATCACAACAACGAAAGACAAAATATATTACATTGGGACACGTGCTTAGATGCAAATGTTTAAACCATTTTAAAACATCCAATTATTGTATTTTAATTCTTAAATTATTGCAGTGTATATGTAATATAAAAAAAACTAGCAGCAGAATATAGCAATATATAAGAATTTACCCAACCACACAAAAGCAAGTGTAGATTTTTGCAATACTAAATTTCTGAAAATTTTGTCCTGCACACCAAAAACAAAAAAGAAAAGTTTAACAAAAATGTGAGATCAAACCATTCCCATTCACGGCAATGGCGCCAAAATTTGATCGGAGGAAATCAGGCACGAAAGGTGTTATTTTGAAAAGTGTGTGTGCTTTGGCTTCCTCGATACTTCCGTTATAGCATGGTAGCTAAACAGATCGAATCCATAGGGACGGGAAGCGATAGAAGTTTTACCGGTATGTTCACGTGTGTGTGTGTTAATGGTTCTTCTATGTTTCAAATAATGAAAAGAAAAGAAAAGAAAGAATGAAAAGAGAAACGTACTGTGAAAACAAAGATAGAAACATTAAAAAGAATGTATTTGTGATTTTTGATATTATTTCTAAAACAAAGTAAAAAGGAAAGAAAACTCATGGCTACTAACTACAAATGGCTCAACCAATATGCTAACTTCTTAGTGATAGTTTCCTCACATGTATCATTGGTCATCACTAGTTCTTAACTTCAAGAGCTTTACGAAGCATGACCTATAAGGTCACTTTCACATTAAAACTCAACAATAAGAGCAAGCTGCACTTAAACCATCAAAACTAACTAGAGTAAGTATGGAATAAAGTAATGATAACTTGTTAGAGAGTTAGATGTTAGAGTGTTAGAATTCATCATCATGAGCCATTAATGGCTCTTGAAAGAGCAAGGCCAAGTAGAGGCTATTAGATTCATGTGGATATTCAAATAAAAAGTTAGCAAGTTAGTGGTTAGTGGTTAGTTGTCATGAGAGAAAAAAGCTAAACATTTAAATAGTTAGAGAGAAGAAAATAAATAGAGATAAAGAGAGAACCTTTCATAGAGTGTTACCCTCCATTACAAGAACCCTAACTTTTATCCTATGTATCACTCTCTACCTTATTACATGAGCTACAGAAGAAAAGAAAAACAAAATAAAGAAGAATAATAACTAAACTAGCCTAAAGAGAAGAAATCTATCATAAAAACTCTCCTCACTGTCTGAAAATCCTAGGGTATTTATAAGCTAAAGGGGGAACCCAGGGATGTCATGGGGCCGCGCGTCAAATCTTGACGTATGTCTCCAAAAAGGAGCCATGGAAACGCGGCCATGGCCGCATTTCTGCGGCCTTAATGTGGCTGTGCACACAGCGCCGCCTGTCACAGCTTGTTGGTATGTCCCATTGTTGGTTGTACCTTTTGGTTTCTGGATATGTGCGCTCGGTTTTGACAGATCCTCCTTTCAAAGTCAATGGCTATTTTTGTAGGCTTTAAATCAACAAATAAATGGAATTTGGGCTTCTTCTTCATTTTATACCATAGACCTAGAAATATACAGGAGAGGTGTTATTAACAGAATTTAATATTGAATAAATGTGAAAATGTGATATGAAATATGTAATTTTGGAGACTAATCACCTACCCTTCCATGGAAGGGAATTGATAAGGGATTTTGGTGGGAAAATGTTAGACCAGGTCCCTTAAGATTTTTAGCAAATCCTCAACTATCAATGGATTTACTATGCTTTTATCAACTACCATTTGATTTGGGCTAGCCATGCTATTCCCCTCAGCATGATGAGTTGTTGAGAATTTTTCGTTGGGCTTAAAAGCCAACACTTTTCTCTATCCTTAGCCATTGGAGGTGTTAGATTGTTAAGTTACTGTAAGTAATACGGTGTATCTTCTGGGTTTTCGCTTTGCAGATTGATTTCTAGAATCTTGCTGTGGATTAAGGAAGTAAATATGAATTCTACGGAGATTTTGTCTAGAGATTAGCATTCCTCGTGGAATCCTTTTTGATCCCTGATTTTGATTGAGACGGGAAAGGTGTATGTAAATGTTGTTTAGAATTTACCTTGGTGCTATGTATTTGTAAAGTTCAATACAACCTTTTCTTGTCTCCGATATAGTATAGAGCTATACCGTGTCGAACCTCAGGGAGAGCTAGCGATGGAAGCGTTACGAATCGTTGTGAGAAATGCAAACGAAGTGTCTTCTATGCTTAAAAGAATGAATAAAACACGGAACAAGAAATGCAAGAAGTGGTGGAATTGTTCATGGAGGGAATTGAAAAGAGATCAAGAATTGGAAGGAAGCAAACCATGACTAGCTTACCTTGCTACCTTACCAAAGCTTACCGAACTCCGTGATAGTGAAGGCGTGCCTCTTGTTGTCACTCCATCGGCGTAGGTTTCTTCTTGCGTGTTGATCTAATTACTTTCTCACTAGGATGACGGTTGGTTTAACTCGTCGGAGAAGAGAAGACCATCCAACTTGCAAGATGAAGTAAGGCGATCACCCATGAGTTGGTGAAGATGGCAAGGCTAGTGGTTAGCTAGTACATGGAGAAAGAGTTAGCTACAAGCCATAACAAAACAAAAGCAAAACATGAAGTAAAAGCAAAGCAAGTAAAGAAAGCAAGTAAAGAAAGCAAGTAAAGAAAGCGAGTAAACTAGAATCAAGCTCGAGTAGAATTGAAGAGAATGGATCAATCCTTGTATTGCTTCAAGATGTCACTCCTTGATAGTACAAGCTCTCTCTCTCTTACAATCTCTCTCTTGCAATGAAATCTAGGGAAGAAGAGGAAGGAGGCCTACAACATAAAGAAAACCTAATACATGTAACTAAAACTAATCTCCTCCTCTTGCTGTTCAGTCCCTGCTCGCAGGTCCAAGTGAAGTATTTATAGCCCCCAGGAGAAGGATCCAGAACCCAGTCTGTTGGCGCAAAATCTGGGGCTCAACGGCCCCAGGATTGCCGCGTTCTGGCGGCAAGGCGCGGCATAACTAATTCAGTTGGCTAACAGCTTTCTGTTATGAGTTGTTAAGAGTTTGTTCAGCCACGTGGACCTTCTGGATTCTTCATTTGTTGCGCGGATCTCTCTAGATTCTGGATTAGATTTGGGCTTAATCTTGGATTTGAAACTAATCACTTTAATTATTGCTAATTAAAGTGATTATTGGCTTTCACTCCATTTAAGTGTAGACCTGTAAATATATAGAGAAGATTAGTAAAAATCATGTATTTATTTGTAATATGCATGGGGATTATGTGGTAAAATATGCAATATTGTGTTACAATCACACCCCCACACTTATTCTTTTGCTCGTCCCGAGCAAAACAAAGAAAAGAAAAGAAAATCCTAACTACCAATTTTATTACACCACTTTCGCAGGTGACGCGATTGCACTGAGCATGTGCAACAAGCCGTTAAACCTCTAGGTTACCCTAGAGGAGGAGTGTTGTCTCCTGAGGGTTTTCAGCGGATTACACCCACAAAATCCATAAAGAAAGAAAACAAATGTTAGTGTTTTGAAAATGCATTTTGAATAAGAGACAAGTTTACGAACTATTTTTGCAAAAATATAAGTGATCTTAGGTCATAAGTCCACCTATAATCATTCTCCCTTAAACTGAGTCTCTATGCAAGATCTTGTCTTCAATTAAGGTAAGAATTCAAAATTGGATTGAATATTTTATCTTTCATAAAACCTAGATAATATGCACACCGTGACAGTGAAGATTTCTGGGATTTCAACTCTAACCATAAAGCCATTTATTTATATATTTATTTTTCTTTTCTTTTTTTTCTTTCTTCTTCCCTTAGTTTTCTTAGGCTTTCTAGTTCACCCATGTAGCGAGCCTATGACCGATGACTCCCAAACCAGATGGTTCTAGGGCACCAGATGAGAAAACATCCCTCGGGTTAAAGGACTCGAGTGAAAAAGGCCACAAAACTAAAGGGGATTATTTATAATCACCGTTAGGCGTGAATAATCATGCTTCTTGAGGCACAATTATCCAGCTTAATAAGTGAGATCACCGTTAGGCGTGAGTAACCATGCTTCTTGAGGCATAGTTATCCAGCTTAATAAGTGATCTTTTATTTATATTTTTTTATTTATATGGCATTTTTGGTCTTTGTCTCCATCCCAAGAAATGTGTAAGTGTAAAGTGCATATTATCTAAGGCAAAAAATTCAAGATAAAAATATCTCACCAATTTTACTTACTTAGCCTATAATCTCAAACAAGATCTATTATTTCAACTAAATTTAAGATGTCATAATTAAGACTTTCTTAATTCCTAAGATACATCTTAATTTTCTTAAAAATAGATCTAAACTTTGTCTCTTATTTCAAAAAGTTTTTTTTATTTTTTATATTTTTTTATTTTTTTTATTTTTCTAAAAGAAAAGTCAAATCTAAAAAGAAAGTGGAAAATCTAAAAGAAAAGATAAAATCTAAAAATAAAATGGAAGACCTAAAAAAATAAAAATCCTATAAAAAAAAATAAAAAAGTCCTATGTTAGTACATACCCCCCCATACCTATCTCATGCATTGTCCTCAATGTATGCAAGATAAAAATGATGCATGAAATAGGTAAGGTAAAAAGTCACTCCCTCCTCCTCTTTGGACCCGCAGTAGTACTGGGTCCTGCCGATTGTGTCCTCCTCAACGTCGCCTCAATATCATCTAACCTGGAGGATAACCTGGATGATTCCTCCTCCACCTTCTTCCTCAGCCTCACTTGACCCCTAAAAATCTTCTTCATGCCCTTCCAGATGGAGGACATAAAGGCATGTGTATCACGTGGGGGGTCCTGCCTCCAAAACTCAGGTTCATCCTCGGCATCAAAACTCTCCTCAGATGAGGACTCTACCGGAACATCCTCGGTTTGGACTGTAGGTGTCCAGACCGCATGCAAACAACTATTGTACGCACTGGTAGGTCTCTCGGGTGCAACAAATACTCTATCGAATGAATCAAAAATACTGTCTGGTAGGAAAGTCCGACACAAACGTGTAATCAGGATGGGGTGTGAGTATTTGGCACCTCGTGTGCGTGAAGAATTAGCAATAAGTGCATGGAAGATGACCTTGTTCAAACAAACCGAGTGTTGACGAGTCATTAAATCATGTATAATTTGCAACACTGGTCTGTTGAAAGAGGAGGTGTGGTCAAGCCCTAAAATATTGCGTTGGATCCAACGTCCAACGCAATGAACATTTCTAAACATCGTACTGGCTTTGAGCCCACGATCCTGCTCAGTACAACGAGCTCCCATAACAGTCATATAATCAATCAAAGGGAGAGGCTCGCTGTGTTGTATGACAATTGGGACAGAAGTGATTTCCTCAAGAAGAGGAAGCGTGATAAACTAGTCTCCAGTGGGCATGTGTACAGTGAATTGGTACATGTGTGTATCAATCGATGCTTGGTCAAGATGCGTGTAAAACATTGTCACTAGTTCGGGACAATAAAATGCATCGGTCTCAGTGTTGTCGTATACTAACGTGTACCAATTCCTAGCTCTAATTCTTTCTAAAAATACATGCCCATAACCATTCACATCACACAAAATCCGCCCAAAATCCTTCTCAACAAAAATTGCAGGTGCCATAATATGAATCAAAATCAAAGCAGTAAAAGGAAGAGATGTGAATTCGAACCACCCCGGATTACGTGGGGGGAATAAAATCGATCTCTGTTGTGTGGTTCAGGGACTCTGAATAAGGATGTGGCACCAGATCAGCTATCAGAACTGGAAATCGATCGGAGCAGAACTTTTCTGGGCGCAGGAAGTGGCAGTTTTGCCGCGGATTCCTGACTGGAGTCGCGGTTTTGCGGCAGAGCAGAGAAATTAGAGGAGAGGAAAAGTGGAAGATTGCGGCGCTTTAAGAAGAGGTTACAGATCTGAGGAAATTTTCGCATGTGAAGGAGAAGTATGTGGAAGGGGGCTTTTTATAGGAGGGAAAGAATCAATAGGTTTCCACTTCTATCCCTAGGTCAAAAGGATTTTTACCACATTGGAATATGTAGCTTTGAAAAAGGGAAGTTTTGACTCCTAGGAATTTGGAATGACCTAAAACTTAGGAATTCTTGAAAGATGGAATTTGAGGAATCCTAGGAATTTTTGAATTTGGAAAGTGTGGAAACTCCTTTTAAGCATAAAAATCCCTCCTTTATTTCTATTTATTTTTTTTTATTTATTTTCTAAATTCTATGTTAGTAAATCCTATGTTAGTAAAAAAAAATTAACTTAAGGTGGTGGTTCCGGTGGTGGTCGGATTGGTCCACGGAACATGGCCCAATCAACTTTACGTTGGGTTTTCAGGAACCCACCAGAAATATAATGAATATGACCCACAAGAATGATGTGTGCATGGATGATTTTTATGTACATGCCCCCATCTAATTTCCAAATTTTCCAAATAATTTCAGAATCAAATTTATCAACATCCTTGTCCCAGAATGGTAGATGAAATGATAGAACAGTTGACTTGGACTCTGGATGAACAGGAACTAACACCGACTCAGGGAAGTGAATTAAGTCAAGTGATGGTGCAGGAGTCGAAGAGAGTTCTAAAATTGGGTCCAAGTCAAGAAATAAAAACTCAAGTCCACAATCATTGTCCAATGATGGAATGTGACTTTCTAAAGGTGATATCTCTTTACTTCCAATATTAAGGAATTCAAGCTCATCGCCATACAATTCTTCAAAACTAAGGTCAATGTTTTCCGTTAGAATTGTACAATTAGTTTCAGAAGTAAAGAGATTGAGAAAATCAAGGTCACATTCCTCATGTAATTCAATAAATGGAAAACTTGCCAATTTGTCAATAGGATCATCAAAAGTGTATAATTGGTCAAGTTCAATGTGATCCTCAAAGATAGGTGATTCAACTTCATTATGAAGTGGGACAGGATCCAATGTTGACTCCGGGAAAAGATTGAAGTCAGGTAAAGATACCGGAGTCATTATTGAATCAGGAAAAAGAAGTGAATCAAGAAGTTGGGGTTCAAGATCACATTCCTCATGAAGTTCAATTCCACAAAAATGTGAACTTGCCAATTTATCAATCGGACTTTCAAAAGTATGGAATTGGTCAAGTTCACTATGATCATCAAAGATTGGTGATTCAATTTCAAAATGGACTGGTACTGGATTCAATTCTGACTTTGGAAATGGATTGAAATCAGGTAAGGATATGGAAGTCATGATTGAATCAGGAAGTAGAGTTGAATCATCTGGTGAAAGTTCAGGATCATAATCATGTTCAAGTTCAATTTCAGGGAAAGGAAAACTTGCCAAAATATCAATTGGATCTGAAGTTTGGACAAGTTCATTTGGAGGAGATGAAAAACTTGCCAAAATGGAATCTGAAGTTTGGACAAGTTCAGGTGGTTGTGCTGAAATTGAATCTTGATTTCCAAAACAACATGATTCTTTGGCTCGGACAGAATGGTTAGTGACATTAGAAGAATGAGAATGAAGAGTTTGAATCATCAATTCTACGTCACGATTACGAGTATTTCGAGTCTGAGCCAAGAATTCAAGCATCTTTTCACAATTCATTGGTTCATCATTTTGTGGAAAAGATGAAGTGTTGTTTTGGAATTGGTGATGAAATTGTGAGTCAAAAATGTATGGTGATGGAAAAGTGGACTCACACAAGAAATCTTTACTCGTTTCCATGACAAATGGTTGTTCATTAGGAAAAGGTGGAACTGAGTAAGACTCTTGAAAATACTGTGGAATTGGAGGGTCAAATGTTTCTTGAAGTTGTTGCTCGACCCTTTGAAGATTAGCTTCTATACTCCTGAGTAACTCAGATTTTTCTTCAATTGGTGGTTCAGAAAAAGGAGTATATGAAGCGGATTCTGGAAATGAATATTGTGGATATTGTGGACTCGGTGAATATGGTGGACAAGGAGGTTGATAATTAAACTCGGGGGACTGGAATCCCCAATTACTCGGTGAAGAGTTGAAATTATTATGAAAATTATAGTTATTAGATGGGGGGTATGGGTCATATTGATTCGGATAAGGCCAACCCGGTGTATTTGGTTGGTGCCTATTGTAAAACACCGGGTTGGAATTATCCGAATATGGAGATGGTGTGAAATATGGATTATTATTGAAAGAATTGTTGAAGGCCATATCACACAATCACAAACAAAAACAAACAAACAAACAAACAAACAAAAGAAAGAAAAATTCTAACCTAAGTTAGGGTAGACTTAGGACCTAGACGACTCCTAACTGATAGACTGTCCACGGGAGGTTTAGTGTAGACTCTAACCACAAGCTAATCAGCCAGGGAAGGGTAAGGTTGGTGGGAGGTTTTCCGTCCGGAGACGTTCCTTAATTAAGTAACCACCACCCTTCGGGCTTTCGGCCCTCAACCCCTTTCCTAGACACTGATTTTGCAAGAGTTAAATTCTAACACTTTTTCCCCTTAGGATAATCTCCTAAATGAGTCCGAGATGTCCCTAGGGCCAACGTCTATTTTTTTTTTATTAAATTAGGCTTGGGTTAGTGAGTGCTTGGGATTGTGGTTTTCGGGCTAAGGAAAGGGTAATGAACTCCCCCACCTTATCTTATTTACGGGTATGCCCTTAAAATTGAATTGTGCAAGTGTACAAGAAATATCACTAAGATTCACTCAAAGCATGAAAATCAAGCAAGAGATGATTCCTAGTCTATATGCAATGCGAAACGTACCTTGCCTCCAGCACTCTTCAACAGTAAAAGTAAAGAATTGAAAGACACGTGCGTAGAATGCAAATGTCTAAACAATTTTTAACAATTTCAACCAACTTTTTACTGTTGATTAATTAGCAGGTATATGGTGAAGCAAACAAGAATTTAAGTATTGCAGAAGCTGTATTTTGCAGAGCAAGAGACCCTGCAGAAAAATGGTTAGAAGTCAACTCCTCCTTGCCGCGCCCGCGCGGCAGAACGCGGCAAGTCAGAGGGATCCTGGTCTCTGCTTTCGAGAGCAGAGGCCCAGGTCCGCTTATATGTTTCTGCAATGCAAGATTTGCTGTATCTTCAACCTGTACCTTGCAACAGAGAAGAAAGTTCGTTTAGTTTCTCACTTTAAGAAAAATCCGTTGCTCTCCCCGGCAACGGCGCCATTTTGATTTTGATTGAGACGGGAAAGGTGTATGTAAATGTTGTTTAGAATTTACCTTGGTGCTATGTATTTGTAAAGTTCAATACAACCTTTTCTTGTCTCCGATATAGTATAGAGCTATACCGTGTCGAACCTCAGGGAGAGCTAGCGATGGAAGCGTTACGAATCGTTGTGAGAAATGCAAACGAAGTGTCTTCTATGCTTAAAAGAATGAATAAAACACGGAACAAGAAATGCAAGAAGTGGTGGAATTGTTCATGGAGGGAATTGAAAAGAGATCAAGAATTGGAAGGAAGCAAACCATGACTAGCTTACCTTGCTACCTTACTAAAGCTTACCGAACTCCGTGATAGTGAAGGCGTGCCTCATGTTGTCACTCCATCGGCGTAGGTTTCTTCTTGCGTGTTGATCTAATTACTTTCTCACTAGGATGACGGTTGGTTTAACTCGTCGGAGAAGAGAAGACCATCCAACTTGCAAGATGAAGTAAGGCGATCACCCATGAGTTGGTGAAGATGGCAAGGCTAGTGGTTAGCTAGTACATGGAGAAAGAGTTAGCTACAAGCCATAACAAAACAAAAGCAAAACATGAAGTAAAAGCAAAGCAAGTAAAGAAAGCAAGTAAAGAAAGCAAGTAAAGAAAGCGAGTAAACTAGAATCAAGCTCGAGTAGAATTGAAGAGAATGGATCAATCCTTGTATTGCTTCAAGATGTCACTCCTTGATAGTACAAGCTCTCTCTCTCTCTTACAATCTCTCTCTTGCAATGAAATCTAGGGAAGAAGAGGAAGGAGGCCTACAACATAAAGAAAACCTAATACATGTAACTAAAACTAATCTCCTCCTCTTGCTGTTCAGTCCCTGCTCGCAGGTCCAAGTGAAGTATTTATAGTCCCCAGGAGAAGGATCCAGAACCCAGTCTGTTGGCGCAAAATCTGGGGCTCAACGGCCCCAGGATTGCCGCGTTCTGGCGGCAAGGCGCGGCATAACTAATTCAGTTGGCTAACAGCTTTCTGTTATGAGTTGTTAAGAGTTTGTTCAGCCATGTGGACCTTCTGGATTCTTCATTTGTTGCGCGGATCTCTCTAGATTCTGGATTAGATTTGGGCTTAATCTTGGATTTGAAACTAATCACTTTAATTATTGCTAATTAAAGTGATTATTGGCTTTCACTCCATTTAAGTGTAGACCTGTAAATATATAGAGAAGATTAGTAAAAATTATGTATTTATTTGTAATATGCATGGGGATTATGTGGTAAAATATGCAATATTGTGTTACAATCAATCCCCATTTAGTTACCATACTTTGATATGAACGTGAAAATACTGAAAAAGTTCTGCAAAAATGTGTCACAAAACTTCTTCAATGAGTTTGGCTTGATATGCCATCAGATAAACTCATTCAACGCACTATAAGAGTCGATTGATTTTCGCATCTTGAGATGAATGTGAAAATAGTGAAAAAGTTCTACAAAGATGCAACACGAGCCTTCTTCAATGAGTTTGGCTTGATAAATCATTAGATAAACTCATTCAATCCACCATGAGCGTTGATCGATTGCCACATCTTGATACGAATGTAAAAATAGTGAAAAGGTTCTGCAAAGATGCATCACGAGCCTTCTTTGATGAGTTTGGCTTGATAAGCTATCAGATAAACTCATTCAATCTACCATGAGAGTCGATCAATCTTCACATCTTGATATGAATGTGAAAACAGTGGAAAGGTTCTACAAAGATGCGTCATGAACCTTTTCAATGAGTTTGCTTTGATATACTATTAGATAAACTCATTCAATCCACCTTCTGACTATTTGGATGCCTTGTTGTTGTTTCGATCTTCGATCGATTGAACAGGAGAAGGGAGACATGCCCTTATTACATATGGAAAAGTCAGGCTAGATAAGCCATCCTTCTGAATCAAGAAGAATGATCAGAAAGAAGAGTGCCTAAAATTGTTGTTTAGGCATATTCGACTTCAAAATATGATCTATTCTTCTAAATTGCAGATGGGTGCGTGTTTATATACTATAGAAGAGTGATAAGGCTAAAAACTGACATTTTACCTTTGTCTTTTCTTCAATGTTTTCATCATTCATCATAACGTCATCTATGTTCCATCGGTTCAGCGTCGATCGATCATGATGTGATCCGTTAAATGAGGAAGCTTTTCTTTGGTGCTCTCCTAAGCATCTTTGTCTCAAACCCTAATCTATCTGATTGATTAGGGTGAAGCTTCGATCAGAGGTGTAATGTTGAACATGATCTTGAGAAGAGTGATAAAGCTAAATCAAAGTTTCTAACTTTGTTATTCCTTCGATATTGACATTATGCATCATAATGTCATCAATGTTCGGTTGGCTTGGCATCAATCGACTGTGATGTGATCCATGGAATGAGGATGCTTTTCTTTGGTGCTCTCTCAAACATCATAGATCTCAAGCTCTAATCCTTCTGATTGATCAGGGTGGAGCTTCATCAGAGGTGTAGTGTTAATTTGATCGTGAGAAGAGTGACAAAGCTAAGATTAAAGTTTCTAACTTTCTTATTCCTTTGATATTGACATCATGCATCATAATGTCAGCAATGTTCGATTGGCTTGGTGTCGATCAACCGTGATATGATCTGTTGAATGAGGAAGCTTTTCTTTGGTGCTCTCCCAAGCATCTTAGATCCCAAACCCTAATCCATCTGGTTGATCAGGATGGAATTTCGATCAAAGATGTAGTGTTGAACAAGATCAGGGATAGTATTTCTTCAAGAATTTTTCATTGATTGGTATCCTAAGCGAGTCGCCATTTAGATTTATAAGGCAGTAAGCTCCATTTGAGTAGACCATCTCTACTACATAAGGTTCTTCCCACTTAGGTTGGAATTTGCCTTTAGTCTTGTTTGTCATGACCATGGGTCGTCTAACAGTTAAGACAAGATTGCTTTTCTTGAAAATTCATTCTTTGACTTTTTGTTGAAGGCTTTTGTGATTCGAGCTTGGTAGAGCTCGATCGATTATTGAGCTTGGAGTCGTTTATCATCCAAAGCTTCTAACTCTTGGAGGCGCAACTGATGCTTGTCCTCATTTGTCATCTTTATTGCCAGGGCAACACACAGAGATGGAATCTGAATCTCCATGATAATACGGCTTCACATCCGTATATTAAGGAGAGTGGGATAGCCTTCGTTAGGGTTCTAACCGTTGTACGATAAGTCCAGATGCATTCACCTAACTTCTCGTCCCAGTCGCGTTGACTTTTTGAGATGAACTTCTTGAGAAGTTTGTCGATGATCTTGTTGAACACTTCTTCAAGGCCGTTAGTAGCTGGATAGTATATCGTTGAAGACACACTTTAATTCTAAATTTATTAGAGAATCTCTGAAATGCTTGGCTGATGAACTGGGATCCATTATCGTGGATGATTCATCGTGGCACGCCAAAGTGGTATAGGACGTGATGCTTGATGAACTTAACCACATCAGATATCTTTACTTCCTTTGGGGATAGCTTCCGCTTATTTTAAAAAATAATTGGTTATTGCTAAAATGAACCAATGTCCTTTGGATGTTGGAGGGGTGATTGGTCTGATGACGTCTATTCCCCACATCTCAAATGGCCATGAAGAAGACGTTGGGTGAAGATGTCCTGATGCATGATGGATGAAGTCACCGTGAATTTGACAGGCGTGACACCACTTAGCATAGGTGACAACGTCAGAAATCATATTTTTCCAGTAGTAGCCAAGTCTTCGGAGTCGATCTCCAAGTTTGGGTTCGAGTTGGTGAGCTCCGCATATACTGTCGTGAGCTTATCGTGAGATTCCCTGAGGGCTTCCTGTGTCCTTTGTGTGAAAAATAGCGGAGCAGGATTCTATCATATGATATAATGTTCGCGTGATCACTTTGTAGTAGAGTCAAAATGTTTTCTTTCTGGTGGCAACTGCCTCCTTGGAGTCATTAGGTAATATACCATATAAGACATAGTCGATGAATGAGAATCACCAATCTCTAAGTTTTGGACCTGTTGAGGTCTCAAGACCTCTTTCACTTGAAGGCCTCATTCTGGGGTCTAATTATCTTCAAGGACAAACTTTAGACAATACAAATCGTGACTGTGGACTAGTACTTTCTCCGTGGCTCTGGCTGGAAGATCCAATGAAGCGGCAAGGGAAGCTAATGCATCTGCATGTGCATTTTGTTGGCTCGATACATGTTTGATGAAGAAGCTTTTGAACTTCTCTGCCATGTTGATGGTTGCATTGTGATAGGGCATCAAGTCTTCGTGTCAGACTTTGAGCCCTACGCGAACCTGTTGACGATGAGTTCCAAATCGTCTATGCTTCGAGATGCTTAACACAAATCTCTTCTACAAGTTGCATACCAATTAACAGAGCGTTGTATTTCGCAACATTATTGGAACACAACTCAGCTAACGAGAAGGCGCGAGGAATCACGTAGTTCTGTGGAGATACAAGTACTACCCCCACTTCTGCTACAATGTTTCTTCTGGGACCCGTTCTTGATGCGCCATCGAAGACTAGTTGCTAGACTTGTTCTTCAAAGGATGTCTTGGTCATGCAAACTTCAGCAATCTCATCTGAAAGATCATCGTAAAGTTTAGTTGTTCTTGGATCTGAATGTTCAGCCAAGAAATTTGTCACAGCTTGACCTTTTGTAGCTTACTGTGGTAGAAATAGCATCTCATATTGCAAGAGCAATATAGTCCACTTTGCCAATCGACTATCTAACAAAGATGGCCTCGTCATAGCAATCTTAATGAATTAACCTTTGAGATGACACGAATAGTCTAGCCCACAAGATAGTGTCTCATTTTCTGGACGGTGAAAATCAAAGCTAGACACTCTTTTTCGACCAGATTGTAGCGATGTTTAGCTTCGATCATGGTCCTGCTTAGGTAGCAGATTGCTTACTCATGTCCCTAATCATTATTCTGGGCTAGTAAAGCGCCTAAAAAATGATCCATAGCTCTAACTTATATTAGGAATGATTTTTCAGATACTGGAGCTATCAGGACAACTGGATGCATAAGGTATCGCTTGATTTTCTCGAACGCTACAAACGAGATTCCCTTCATCATCAGCTTAGTGAAGGGTTGGCAACGTTCTGAAAGATTTGATATGAATCTCCGGCTATAAGCCAAACGACCCTGCAACTTTAAGTTCTTTGAGATTCCTTGGAGATTGCATTTCCTGAATCGCACAAACTTTCTCAAGGTCGATATGGATTTCTTTGGATAACAACAAATCCAAAGAACATACCACTGGCCACCCACAAGAAGGACTTAGTTGGGTTCATCTTGAGTTGATGCGCCCGAATGATGTCGAAAACTCTCTTCAGATCTTCTATGTGATCACCTTCGTCGTGGCTCTCCACTGTAATATCATCTATGTAGCATTCTACGGTCTTACGTATATGCTCATAGAAGATCATATTCATGGCGCGTTGATAAGTCACACTTGCATTCTTCAAGCCAAAAGGCATCATTATGTAGCAGTATGCTCTTAGTAGTGTTCTTAAAGATTTATGCTGCGCCCGAATGATGTCGAAAACTCTCTTCAGATCTTCTATATGATCACCTTTGTCGTGGCTCTCCACTATAATATCATCTATATAGCATTCTACGGTCTTGCGTATATGCTTATAGAAGATCATACTCATGGCGCGTTGATAAGTCACACTTGCATTCTTCAAGCCAAAAGGCATCACTATGTAGCAGTATACTCTTAGTGGTGTTCTAAAAGATTTATGCTTCTCATCTTCTAGATACATCTTGATTTGATTATCCTGAGAACTGTCCATGAAGGACATCCTCTCGAAACCACACGTATTGTTAATCATGACATCTGTGATTGGGAGAGGGAACTCGTATTTGGGACAAACGGCGTTCAGATCACGGAAGTCAATACAAATTTAGATCTTCTCATTCTTCTTGGGTACGGGAACAATGTTAGCAACATAATCAGGATGCTCCTTTTTCATAACGAAATCAAACTCTATGAGCTTCTTAACTTCTTTTTCGATTGCTTCCATAATCTCTGGACAAAATCGTCGGTACAATTGTTTGACTGGCTTCACGTTTGGATTGATGTTGAGACAATGCGTGGTGACCTGTGGATCTAGACCAGGCATGTCCTCATAGTTTCAAGCGAAGATGTCTATATACTTCTGTATGAGATGTATTATGTCTTTTTTCTCGGAAGGTGATAAGCTAACCCTTATGAAGATAGGCTTAGGATTAACCTCTTTTCTTAGATTGACCCGGATCACCTCATCTTCTGTGAGCGGCTTACGCAACTTGAAGTGAATGTCCCAGAGAGCATTCAGGTGTTTGATCCAAGAATTAGTATCTGACTGGATCATTTCTTCATCTTTATCTTCATTTTGTAGATGACTAGCTGAAACCATGTTCACTGAAAGATCTCCAAAGATAGAGCTTATACTGGCATTTGACTCTCACAAGGATGTGCCTGATGAGTGGTCATGATATAATAATCCTTCAGACTCAGAGTTCGATGTGATTGGAGTTGATACGTAGCCTGATCCCCTCCAAATTCAATGATAGTAATCAGATGCTTTCCCTTTTGGCACGAAAAATCGAAGTAGTATTCGTCTTCCTTTATCGAAATTTAAACCAGACCTTTTGGTAAGGTTGTATCCCATTTTCTCCATCATACGATGTGCACTTGACCCTAATGAGAGAATTGTGGAGATTTGTCTTTGTCTTCTGAACTTTCACGAGTCATTGGCTCATATTCGAATCTTCCAAATAAAATTAACTTCTGACCCTTGTGCTTGGCTGGCACTTCAAAGAAGGCTCCTTACGCATCACTGGTCTTTTCATGCATCATGAGGGATGACTTTACTGGCGTGTGCAATAATGTCAAAGCAACTATTATAGACAAAGGGTCACTATAGTATCTGACGGTACAGAATCAGAAGCTAATGCAAAAAGGTAAGCTAAATCTAAATTCTCATTGTTAAATCACCTTCAACAATTATTAAAATTGAGTTTATCAACACTCGTTACAAGTGGATTTTTTTTCTCAGAAACATTCTTCTTCTGGTCCGGCTCAATATCAACTTCATTACCATAATCTTGGTCTTTTGAATAGGGATCCTCATCAGTCTCAAGAGAATCTTGATAGAGGAGAAAATCAGTGAAGTAATTCTCAACCTCTTTGAATGGATGCTTCTCAGCAATCAATTTTCTCACTTTGTTATCTTCATCAATGTATTTCATAACCTGATAAAGAGTTGGCGAGACGAGGGAGTTGCGATGAATTCACAGTCATCCTAACAGAAAATTATATGAGGCATCGGTGTCAATGACGTAGCATGTCACCTCGGATCTCAAATCTCCAATTTGACATCTGAGTTTGATCTTTCCCATTGGATGTGTACCATTAGCATTGAAACCATAGATGGTGGTTTGAGTAGTGCTCAATCGGTGGGTTGGGATCCCCAAGTGCTGTATAACCCTACGGGGCATAATTCTCAACGCGGATCCTGGGTCAACCTGAATACGACTCACTTCAGGTGATCCTATATACCCTGTATAGTACAAGAGTCTATCATGTTTTCCTTTGATCTGCATATCATCAGGGGTAAATATTATGCAGGGGAAACGTTTAGAGGTTTGGAAGAAGTGTCCTTCATCCTCCTGTTTAAGTCCAGCGAGTATCTGGGCGATGAAAGCCTCTGAATCTGTTAGGGCTTCCCTAAGAGTTTCTCTTGTTCACTTTGAGAGTTGCAGGAGCTCGCAGAGAGTGATTCTGGTTGGGATGTTGGCCAATTGAGCCAAGATGTCAAAGTGATAAGGTATTAACGATCTTTACGTCTTTCCTTTTGGAAGAGCCTTGGCATACCGAAGCTCTTTTTACTTCTTCACGGGTTACTTCGTGGTTGCTTGGCTAGTTCTTTGGCCAGCTTGGATAAGCTAGCCACAGCTTCGTCATACTTTTTCAAGTACTGCTGGCCAAACCGAGTCCCTGCTATGAATAGAATATATTGCTCTGCAGTGAGAACAATTCTCTCTTCTTCAGAATCTGTAAGAGTGGTGACATCGGTCTCTGCTTCTCTGGAGGAAGTGCACATCACATTATAAGAAGAGGTTCTTGCTTTGCCTCTGAACTTCCTGTTGGTCACAGTAGTCCACTGCTGGCTCTGGATGAGATCGGGATGAACCCACATAATCTCCCTCTGAGGAGTGAGGACAGGGACTAGACCTTTCTCCCTTTTATTGTGGGGATCAGTATAGATCACCTTTAGTACTCCTTTTGGGGTGGGAATCACTCGGATTGCCGCTGGCGGGAGATCTTGGCCAAATGAAGGGGTTTCGTTGCTGTCATATTGTCAATCACCTTCTTCTAATGTGGATGGAGTCTGAGCACTTTTGGATCAATCAGATCCTAGAATATATCCTTAAAGATGTAGTAACATTTGGTGGGGTGCCCTAGCATCCTAAGGTACAAGCATTAATTGGGTCATCTGTCTTGCCCACCTCTTCAAGACGCCTCGCTTCTGAAAGCTTGAGGTGGTTGCTCTTCTGAAGTAATTTGAAGAGAAACAACATGTTTATCTTTGAATGAGTACTGCTTGTTGGCGCGTGCTTGATTTGAGGAGTCACCCCTTCTAGCTGTCTGGGGCTTGGCAGATGAAGTAGTTTTTTGTCGCCAAAGCATCTTTTCTTTTTTATTGAAAATATTGCTCTGACGTACACCTCGTCGACTTATTTGGCCTAAGCTTACTTTCCTTTTCTTCTGCTTTGACCCTTGCAATGATTTCCTCTTCCTGCTCGCCTTGCAAGACAAGCTGCTTTCAGGTACGATATTCGGCCACTCCTATCTGAGCGAGGAGGGTGGTTTGGATGTTGTGGCACCGTGTCTCCACTAGTGTAGTGCCGCTTGGACATTGGAGTGTCATGCTCTGGAATCTCTCGATGAATGTCTAGTAATGAGAGTCAGGGCTGAGATTTTTATATCATCTTCTTAACGAGCTAGAAACAACTTCTCGAGGTCATCCCATGTCTTGATAGAACCAGCAGGAAGCTTCATGAACCATTCGAAGGCTACCCTCTTGAGGGTGCCAATGAATAAACGAGCCATGATAACATTGTTCGATACTACATTCACTGTTTGACTTTTAAAATAGTATATATGCTGGTTCGGTGACCATTTACCATCAAAGGTGTGCAGGGTCGGTGCCTTGAACTTGGAGGGATAACGAGAAGCATCCCACTCTGTCGGATATGGCCGAACTATTCCTGCCTCCTGGAGATTACTTTAGTTAGCAATGGCCTCTAGGTGTTTCTTCGGCTTGTTCATCCGCTTAGAGTGATGACCTTTATTTTCTGAACCATCCTCCTCTTCAGATAAAGATTTGGGCGGTTCAAAAATGGAGTTGTTCTCACTTTCAGTCCTTTCGGACATAGAGTTTTCACCCTTTTTCCTTTTGCCCTTGCTAGAAGAATTCTTGGCTTTCAGCTTCTTCGTCTTCTTCTTAAATAGTTGGGCTAACATCTGCTTAAAGTTATCGATAGATTCTTATTGAACTCGAATCATATCGAACTGCTTCCTCTGTACTTGAGCTTGCTCCTCGAATCGCTTGGCCACCTCTTCGAGAGTGCCTGCCATATAAGTGAAGGCCTCTTTCTCTATGGAAGAGTTAGATGCTGGGATCTCGCAATGGCGGAATGTGTCTCACTTACTTCAATTTCCCTGGCCAGGACACTATAGTCCATTGGGGATATTGCACCCGTCCAGATGCGAGTGTGCTGGTATACTCCTTCTAGTTCAATCAATATTTCTCTCAAACCAGAAGAAGGTTCAGTGTCAGATTCGTTTGAGCTGATGGTTGGCTGCTTCCCCTTGGACTTACTTGGCATGATGCTGGGATCCACCATGTTTGAGTCACCTCAAGGTACTCCATATCGGAGAAAGTCTTTTCTTGTGAGAGTGGCGTCTCTTGCCTGAGTTAGAGGGTGGGGCCACTGACAGTCGGTTAAATAACGACATCTTGCTCCTTGAGAGCTGTGTGGCACTTGGAGAGCTGATGTGATGAGTCGCTCACAGTAGTATTGAAGAGTGATTTGATGGACACTCCACTTCTTTATCAAGTAGTCACTAAGATTCGTTGTAGGGGTATCTAAAGCACCAGCCTCGAACCCATATAGGTAAGGGCTTTTTAGTTCAGCACTCTTCTTAGCCTTTGGAGGTTGGATGTGAACTTCACATTTGTGCGTTGAAACACGAAGGCCATGTTAGAACAGACCTTGGTCCTCAATGTGAGTCTCGCGTTCAGGCAGAGAGTCGCAGTCCTCACGTTTTGGTTAAGCTGAAGGCTGAACGGGGTTTCGCGTTCTGGCAGTGAACGCGGACCTCTTGTTTTGGCTGATAAACGTGAACCTCGTATTTTTGGCTTGGCCAAATGTTGAACACGGGCCTCGCGTTCTGACAGTGAAACACGGACCTTGCGTTTTGGCTGATAAATGTGCACTGGATGAATGCGAGTCTTGCATTGAGAAACGTGTACTCAACCTCACATTCACTGTTTGCAGAACAGACTATAACTGCAGGGTCTTCAACTTCTTGTCGATGAGCGCGATGCCTTCGTCGACGTTTAACATTCAGGTTGAGTCGCAAGTGTTGTATGGAACCTCCGACAACCTGAAATTGCAGTGCCTAGAGAGGAGATTGATGGTGGGATTGGTCTTCAGCATCTTTTTTACCATGAGCCAATACATTGGCCCTGTGGGTTTCCTGAGAGATGTTGACGCGGACTGTGCGGGCTACACGGGATGTTTTCAAAACCTCACTGAAAGTGGCACTGCTTGCTGCGTAGGTCACTTTTGGAGAAATCTCCGGAAAGACTTAAGAGCGGTCCCTGAAGAGACTTTGTCGTATTGTCGCGTTGCCTTTGGGCTTTTGGAGCCCGAAGGGAAAAAGTCTTCAAATCTCTTTTGGTCAAATTTGACAATGAGTGACTCCACCAATTATCCAAGGAATTTGACGACAGTCTTAGCCACAATCTTCTCGTCAGTAGAGAATATAATCCCCAGCGGAGTCACCTTTTTTTGTTCCCTTGGAAAATTGAGTCATGTAAAAATTCTTATTGATTGCAAAGAAGATTGCAATGGATCAAAATTCCATTACAATAGAGAGAAGTGTTTGAGTGGATCTCCTATTTGTTTAAGGTCAGGTTCTTCATATATCGATGGAGAGTGAACTTATTCTCTGTTGATCAGCTAAATGAAAATCTTCTCTTGGATTGTCTTGAGGATGCTCTCGAAGAGATTGAAATAACCTCCCTTGAATGCGGCAAGCGTTAGAATTTTTCTTTTAAAGAAAAGGAATTCTCTTCTTTTATCTCTCTCTCCAAAATCCTCAAGAAAAAGGCTAAAGAAAAAGCTCCTTCCCTCATAGTTTTCATAGCTATTTATGGGGGGGGGGTTCAGGGGTAGAATTGTCCCCTAAAATTCCTCTATAATGAGAATTAACTCCCAACATTGTGTGAGTATTAATTGAGCCTGTAATGGGGTCAGTAATAACAAAAACACGGGTCTCATGTTAGACGCAGACTGGACGCAGAGCTTATAGGCTTCTCAGGGTTGCATCTAAGTGGGAACGCGGAGCTCACAGGCTCACGTTTGATGCAAATTGTATAGCTGCTCAGGGTCACGTTTGATGAGCAGCACGAGTGTCATGCCTAACCTTTAAACGAGACCCTCGCATTTTCTGTATGATGACATCCGCGTTTAGGTTGAGATCTATTTCTCGTTTGATTTGTGACTCGCGTCTGAGTTAGGAGTAACCCTCGCGTTTGGTGAGGGCTGCGTTCAAGGCTTTATCCTCAGTGAATTTTAGACAGCCTACAATGATCTCTCTTATGCCCACTTACCCAAAAGGGGGCTTGCTTAGACCATTCGCAGTCTCTTGATTTCGCCTGGTGGGAAAGCCTAGCGCTCAGTGCTTTATCGTTAATTCCGTTCGAGCGTAGTTACGTCATGGGTGTGGCTTCATCATGGATGATGCAGAGTGGTTTACTTGCCACCACACGCGTGCGTTAGCTTCGTCGCGAGCAGTAACCACGCCGAGATGATAGCCTTTAGCGTTGTGCGCTAGTTCGCTCTAGCCTTGTTTAAGCTTCGCTTGTCTGCTCGCTGACTTTATTTCTGCCTTGCTCAGCCTCTGGGCTTTACCACTCTGTTATTACTTAGTTGTTATCTGTTACTGTGCTTACATGCGTGTGTTTGGTACTAACATTTCTGCAGGTACTTACTCTGCCTTCGAACCTAAGGGCTCTCGTCTACTTTCTCGAAAAAGAGAGTGGGTTCAGATAGTTGTTGACACTCTAAAAAGATAAACTCTCAGATAGTTCTTCAACCGGTCTGAACGATGTCTAATTTGTCGACATTTATAAAAGACAGGTCGCAGACAAGCTGACGACCAGTTTTTACCTTGAGGGACAAATCAGCGACTTGGACTCTATTGATCCAGTAAAGCAGACAGTAAGTCAAGGTTGCCTTTGAAGAGAATTAAGTAGGACTAAGATACTAAGTTAGCTCAACATTTAGCCTCACATGAGCCCAAGGGGATAGCCTCGCCGAAGAGGCTAAGTTTGTCTAGCTTCACCTTGAAGCTCTTCATAGCTCCATAGAGAGCTAACTTACAGCTTCGCCTGAAGTTTTCTTGATAGCTTTGCATGAAGCTCTGTATAGCTCTGCAGAGAGCTAACTTACAGTTTTGCCTGAAAGTGATTCTAGCTTCACCTGAAGCTAATTATAGCTTCGCCTGAAGCTTTCTTGATAGCTTCACCTGAAGCTTTTCATTGCTCTACAGAGAACTAACTTATAGCTTTGCCTGAAGCTAATTATAATTTCGCCTAAAGCTTTCTTGATAGCTTCACATGAAGCTCTTCATACCTCTCTAGAGAGCAAACTTACAGTTTCACCTAAAACTAATTCTAGCTTCCTCAGAGGCTAATTATAACTTTGCCTAAAGCTCTACACAGCCGCGCAGAAGGCTAACTCCTATCTTTGCCTGAAGCTTAGCATAGTTTTGCTGAGAGCTTACTTCTACCTCCGCCTGAAGCTTGGCACAACTCCGAATGTAAGAGCTAAAATTCTTAGTTTCATCTCAACTAGCTAGCCTGGCATGAGGAGGCTAACCTCGCCTCCACTGGTTATCGTCACCTGAGGAGGCTAGCTTCGCCTCACTGGCTAGCATACCTCAACTGGCTAGCCTCGCCTGAGGAGAGTAACCACCCCACTAAGTTAGAAGGGGAGTTAATAGGTAGTTACACCCTGTTGGCCCAGAGGCCTTACACTCTAGTTTTAATGATGATTAACTCATGTAGTTATAGTTTACTAATAATCTTGTGATGTTTAGTTTCATATACTTAACCAAGATATTAGTAGGTGATTAGCTTCAACAAAGATGTTTTGGAGCTTTCACATGGTGATTCAAGAGCCCGAGCGTCAAAGTTCATATCTAGCACTCATTGGAGTCAAGCTCGGTGGATCACGTTTGGATCGAGTCGACTTGGAGACGGCGCTCTACAAGAAGACTTCGGTACATAGTTTAGTTTATATTTTAGATCCATTTGTTAAAGATTAGATCGTGTGATATGCTCAAGTTCACAACACACACTTGTTTAAAGTTTCATGCTTATTGGTTTTCGGTTTTTGGTTTAACCGATCTTGGTTTTCATGAATAGATAAAATCAAAACAAGTTTACATGGTTTAATGTATATTAGATTTGTTCTATATACATGTATGCTTCATCTATTTAAACAAACTTAGTTTGATAGTCTATTTCATGAGTTTGGTGTTTTGGTATTTTAACAAAACGTATTTTTGGATTTATTTGTCAAAAATATTGATATATATTTTTATATGTATATTGGATTATATCTATATACTATATGCTTCAAGTTGTTTGAAATATCATGTTTTTGCATTTGAATGAGTTTTGGACAAAACGAATTTTCAATTCAAAAATTCAAGTTTTGAAAAATACGGATTTTGGTTTTCGGCAAATTTTCTAAGTGACAAAAATGGTTCAAATTGTTTGAAATTGTTGGCCCAGACGCCTTCCACTCTAGTTTTGATGATGATTAACTCATGTAGTTATATTTACTAATAATCTTGTGATGTTTAGTTTCAGATACTTAATCAAGTTATTAGTAGGTGATTAACTTCAACAAAGGTGTTTTGGAGCTTTTCACATGGTGATTCAAGAGCCCGAGTGTCAAAGTTCATATCTAGCACTTGTTGGAGTCAAGCTCGGTGGATCACGTTTGGATCGAGTCAACTTGGAGACGGAGCTCTACAAGAAGACATCGGTACATAGTTTAATTTATGTTTTAGATCCATTTGTTAAAGATTAGATAGTGTGATATGCTCAAGTTCACAACACACACACTTGTTTAAAGTTTCATGTTTATTGGTTTTTGGTTTAACCGATCTTGGTTTTCATGAATAGATAAAATCAAAACAAGTTTACATGGTTTAATGTATATTAGATTTGTTCTATATACATGTATGCTTCATCTATTTAAACAAACTTAGTTTGATAGTCTATTTCATGAGTTTGGTGTTTTGGTATTTTTACAAAACGTATTTTTGGATTTATTTGTCAAAAACATTGATATATATCTTTATATGTATATTGGATTATATCCTTATACTATATGCTTCAAGTTGTTTAAGTATCATATTTTTGTATTTGGATGTATTTTGGACAAAACAATTTTTCATCTCAAAAATCCAAGTTTTGGAAAATACGGAATTCGGTTTTCGGCAAAATTTCCATAACACAAAAAGAGTTCAAAATGTTTGTAACTTGGTTTTATTTTTACTCAAACAAGTTTGTATTTCAAAGAGAATATAAGAACTTATTTTTGTGGATTTTTAGAGATTTTATGGGATTTAATAAAGGATAAAAACCCAAGTTTTTCAAGTCCTAAATTCTGTCTGCCAGGCCCTGGCGATCGACCGGAACGGTCGACCGGACGTGCACACAAACATGCACAAGGCCATATCAGTTGGCCGGTCGACCGAGCGGTCGACCGACTGAAGGCAACCCACTCTCGGGTTGTCCCGGTCGAACGGGCGGTCGACCGGCCAGAGAGCCGTTGCTCTCTGGTTTTGGGCACGGTCGACCGGGCGGTCGACCGGCAGGCTCAACGGTCAAAAATTTGACCGTTGACCGGTCGACCGGAAGGCAATTCTGGGCCTAGTCAGCTGCCAACGGGCAGATTTTGATTGGGATTATAAATACCCCAATCCTTGTATGTTTTTCACCAAGTTTTAAAGAGCCAAAATTTATGAGCATTACAAGTTTTAAAAGAGTTTTAGAGCTTCAAAGATTTGATCTTCATTTATTTTCAAAGTGTTTTTATTTCAAAGAAAATAGTCTTTTTGGGAATTTGTTTTTGTTTAAAAATTCTATATCTATTTGAAGATTTCCTAAGTGATTTTCTTTGTTCAAGACACTTTGTTTTCCACACTTGAGCTATCTTGCTATCCTATCTATTAGGATCTTTTATTTGTGGGAAAATTGGTTTGTGGTTGTGGTAACCACCAAGTTGTAAACTTCCTTCATTGTGATATCCCTCTAATGAGAGGTGATTGAGTTGGTATCCCTCTATTGTGAGGTGATTGTGGAAGTTGTGGTTGGCTCCCTCTAGTGAGAGGTGGAGATTGTGTTTAGCTCCCTCTAGTGTGAGGTGGAGTTGGTGTTGGAATCCCTCAAGTGTGAGGTGATTGTTTTGTATTAGCTAAGTGCTTATCCCTCTATTGAGAGATGGATTTTGTTGTGGCTTTGTGCCTTGTCTCTAGTGAGAGGTTATATTTGGTTGAGAGAAGAGTTGTGTACTCCCGATTGTATTTACCCCAAATCCTCAGTGGAGGTTCCCTGTGTGGGAGTCCTGTGTGGACAAGTTAGTGGATTGAAAATCCTTCTGTGTGAAGGCGGGGACGTAGAGCTGTGTGCTCGAACCTCGAAACATATCTCGGTGTTTGCGTTTGATCCACTTTCTCTAACTCTCTCTATTACTTTGAGCATTGCATCTTATTGCCATATCATATATATGTTTGTTTTGTTTGTGTGTGCCTCACTTGTGTTTAACCACCAGAGCTTCATATAGCACCTCAACTCTTATTTAGAGGAATCAAGAGGAGTTAGTCCAGAGCCCTTCACCGGGAATTCGATTGCACTCGTTAGTTACACTAAGTGTGTTACATTAAGTTTTAATTTTCGCATTTTATTCATTAGATTAGCCGTACGCCTATTCACCCCACCTCTAAGTGTACTTACAATTGGTATCAGAGCCTACGCTCCTGATATTAGGTTTAACCACCAAGGAGTGTGATCTTGGTTTTGCTAATCTATCATTTGTGTTTGCATTTGCACACGTATATTGTTTACACACAGTCATGGATTGCTTATCTCCTCCCATGTTTGATGTTTCCAACATTTACATGTGAAAATTTAGGATGTCCATGTACTTGAAAATCTTAGGCTTGCATGTTTTCCTTGCCGCTACCAAGAAATCCTATCTTGATAATAGCAAGCATATAGAGGCCAATGCACAAGCCCTTGAGGCACTTAGAAGCATGCTTAATAAAGAATATTTGTGCTTAGTTTCTAACTGTGATTCCGCCTTTGCAGTGTGGAACACATTGACTTCCTCCGAGCTTCAAACGCCCAACATTGTAGAGGATGAATCTAGTGGAGAATCCGAGCAACAATGCTACATGGTCCAAGGGAATGACTCCCTTGAGGTATATTCGGAATCTCAATTAGATGATGATGATGCTAGTTCTTCTAGTAATGAATATATTGATGCCAATGCCTTGAATGAAGAACTAGCTATTGTTTGTGAAAAATTGTTAGAAAAATATAATCTTTTGAAAAAGAAGAATTTTGAACTTAACAAAGAAAATAAGGATTTATGTTCAAAACTAGATTTGATTTTGCAAGAGAAAGTGGAGATTTCTAATGAAAGGGATTCAATGAAATCTAAATTTGAACTTGCCCTAAAAGAAAATGATATTTTGAAAAATAGAAATGATTGCAATGATGTTTTGAAGAAAAATGAAAGTATAACTTCAAAACTTGATTTTGTATTAAAATAAAATATTTCTTTGAAAAACAAAATTGATTCTATTTCAAAAGATTTAGAAGTTTGCTTAAATAAAAATAAATCTTTAAAAATTGATATTGACACTCATGTTTGCCATGCTAGTGTAGCTTCACATTCTATCTCACCTATTGCATGCACCTCTTCTTCTAGGTTTGATAATGATATTTGTTTGTTAAAGAAGAGTGTTGATTGTTTGGGCTCCACTTTGAGCCATTGTGCCATGAACCACTCACGTTTGGAATCTATGTTTCGAAAGAAACAAGTTCCATCCTTACATGCACACCATCCACGGCATACACATGCTTCGCACGTTCATGTACACAACACTATGTATGCTCATGTGTACACTTGTACACATTGTGGACGTAAGGGCCACCTTGCTAAATTTTGTTATGATAAGATAAATGATTCTAATTTAGCAAATAAGTTTGTTTGGGTTAGGAAAGGAGCTAATCCCCATGGACCCAAAAGAGTGTGGGTACCAAAGACCACCCCTATTGTATTTGATGTAGGTGTGGGCTCTCGCATGCCGTAAGAGTGATGGTGCCTTGAGGTGGATGTGTTCCGAGCTTAAAGAGGACAATTTAGATGCATCACTTTCAAGGGGAGTTTGGTGGGAGGACCAGCTTATTTTGGAGATATGAAGAGTTGCCCTCATGGTTTTGGTAACGATCTCTTACTCCTTATCTATTGTTTACATGCTTTTCATATCATTGATTTTTAGCATGTTTTGATGTATCATGATTAGTATGTTATATGCCATGATATTTAGATTAGTGATATACATGTTTAGTTATTTAAGACACCCATGTTTAATATGGATTTATATCTCTGTGTTCTCACATTTATTTTAACTAATGTGTATGTCCTAGATCTATGCATATGCATGTACATAATGATCATATGTATGTTTATGAGTTTTTTGTTTTGATACTTCATGGTTTGAATATATGTTTAGATGTTTATTTTCATTAAGACTTGATATATACTTGTATAACTAGTGAGCTACAAATAGATCATTATATGTTTGTGCTTGAAAGCTCATTTGTACTCATTAGATGTACTAGTATAGCCTAGTTTTGATGATTCATGCATTTGACTTGTATTCTAATTTTCTACATGTTTTTCATATTTATATGTCTAGCTTCATGTGTATGTCTATTGTGTCTAAACTATTAGCTATACATATACATCCTTGAGCCACTTGCCTTCATGCATATACTTTTGTGGACTCGTTATGTTTTGGATATGTATGTATACTTTAGTTTGTACAAGACATACATATACCTTGAAGGATTCTAGTTTTGATGATTTTCTTGTGTTTCATGTTTTTACGAAATTTCATATTGAGCTTATTGCCTAGTTTCATGATAATGTGTTTCACATAACTATTATACACTCACATTATTTAATGTTTACTCATGTTTTATTTTCATGAGACTATATATACTTTATAAACCATTGAGTGTTTGATGATCATGTGATTTTCATATTTTCATGGAATTTATTTTTGTTTTATTCCTTGCTTGAAGGATTCGTACTAGTTTACAAATTTTTCTTATAACTAGTTCGTATTCTTCATTTTGGAAGAGTTTTCAATTATGCTAAACTATTTTCAAACCTATTATTTTGAAAACCCTTTCTATTTAAAGGCGGTTGGTTGGGCGACCATGCCTTGTATGCTTTTTATTGAAAATCCCTTTAAACATGTGCATGAAATGGGTGGAAGGTAATATGAGTTATATACTTGATCTTATTGTGTTTCAATTGGTATCATTGGATTTTTTCAATTGGTATCACTATTGACATTTTTTATGTATGATTACACTTCAAATAGTATCAATTTCGATTGGTATTTAATTTTCCATACATATATATATGATTTATTTGTGCTTACTATATCTCTATATCTTTGAGCACAAATTTTAGTTATGCTAAGCTTGATTTCAAATGACTATTATATTTCAATTGATTAAATTTGAATTGGTATCTTATACAAGCTTATGCATCATTTTATATGGTATTTTATAAAGGGGGAGAAAATTTATATTTCATCTTTTAGTTGATATTTTACTCCCACACTTTATGTTGAAATATGATTTAAAAAATGATATTGATTATTTTTGGTATCATATGCTTTTAATAAAAAAAATTACTTTCAATTAGTACTAATCTTTACATATTGGTATCAAGATTACCTATAAGTTTACTGACAATTAATATCAAAATTTTTGATTAAATACTTTAAAATGATTTATTTACTTATAATTGGTATATATTAAAAATATTTGTTTCATGTACATTCAATTGGTATGTTTTATTTATTTTATTGATATCATGATGAATGAAATTAATATATCTTTTCTTACAATTGGTATCATAAAGTTTTGTTTTGATTTCACCCCTTCTTGATATTAGTTTTGTTTAAGACAAAAAGGGGGAGAACATTGTTTTTATTGTTTTCTTTGACCCCTTTGTTGATGATTGACAAAAAGGGGAGAAGTATTTGAGTTTATATGCATGTTTATTGTTTAATATGCATGTTTATTGTTTATTTGTTTATTTTAAGGTTGTTTCATATTGATATTTTTTTTTTGTTGGTATCAAAGGCTTTTAGTGATTATCTTTCCAATTGGTATCAAGAATTTTGTTTTATTGATTGCTATCAAGAGCTTAAGTTTTTTCATTAAAATTTTTATTGATATCAAAAGGAGTTATTTAAGAACATGTCTATTTTAAAAAGGAAAAGGAATTTATTTTAAAAATTTGGTATCAAGAGCATGTTTATTTCATGTTTGGTATCAAGAGCATGTTCATTTCAATGGTTTTAGCATGCTGATGCATATTCATGTTTAGTATTCATTACATATATTTATTGTTTATTTCTATACATGAGTTAAGGGGGAGCTTCTTTGAAGCGTAACTTTAATCCATGCATATATAACTCCATGAGTTTTGTCATTATCAAAAAGGGGGAGATTGTTGGCCCAGAGGCCTTCCACTCTAGTTTTGATGATGATTAACTCATGTAGTTATGTTTACTAATAATCTGGTGATGTTTAATTTTAGATACTTAACCAAGTTATTAGTAGGTGATTAGCTTCAACAAAGGTATTTTGGAGCTTTCACATGGTGATTCAAGAGCCCAAGCGTCAAAGTTCATATCTAGCACTCGTTGGAGTCAAGCTCGGTGGATCACGTTTGGATCGAGTCGACTTGGAGACGGAGTTCTACAAGAAGACATCGGTACATAGTTTAGTTTATATTTTAGATCCATTTGTTAAATATTAGATAGTGTGATATGCTCAAGTTCACAACACACACACTTGTTTAAAGTTTCATGTTTATTGGTTTTCAGTTTTTGGTTTAACCGATCTTGATTTTCATGAATAGATAAAATCAAAACAAGTTTACATGGTTTAATGTATATTAGATTTGTTCTATATACATGTATGCTTCATCTATTTAAACAAACTTAGTTTGATAGTCTATTTCATGAGTTTGGTGTTTTGGTATTTTAACAAAACGTATTTTTGGATTTATTTGTCAAAAACATTGATACATATCTTTATATGTATATTGGATTATATCTATATACTATATGCTTCAAGTTGTTTAAGTATCATGTTTTTGTATTTGAATGAGTTTTGGATAAAACAATTTTTCATCTCAAAAATTTAAGTTTTGGAAAATACGGAATTCAGTTTTCGGCAAAATTTTCATAACACAAAAAGAGTTCAAAATGTTTGTAACTTGATTTGATTTTTACTTAAACAATTTTGTATTTCAAAGAGAATATAAGAACTTATTTTTGTGGATTTTTAGAGATTTTATGGGATTTAATAAAGGATAAAAACCCAAGTTTTTCAAGTCCTAAATTCTGTCTGCCAGGCCCTGGCGGTCGACCGACTGGTCGACTGGACCAGGAGCCGGTCGACCGAAACGGTCGACCGAACGTGCACACAAACGTGCACAAGGCCATATTAGTTGGCCGATCGACCGAGCAGTCGACCGACTGAAGGCAACCCACTCTCGAGTTGCCCCGGTCGACCGGGCAGTCGACCGGCCAGAGAGCCGTTGCTCTCCGGTTCTGGGCACGGTCGACCGGGCGGTCGACCGGCAGGCTCAGCGGTCAAAAATTTGACCGTTGGCCTGTCGACCGTCCGGTCGACCGGAAGGCCATTCTGGGCCTAGTCAACTGCCAACGGGCAGATTTTGATTGGGATTATAAATACCCCAATCCTTGTATGTTTTTCACCAAGTTTTAAAGAGCCAAAATTTCAGAGCTTCTCTAATGTTTTATTACAAGTTTTAAAAAGAGTTTTAGAGCTTCAAAGATTTGATCTTCATTTATTTTCAAAGTGTTTTTATTTCAAAGAAAATAGTCTTTTGGGAATTTGTTTTTGGTCTAAAAATTCTATATCTATTTGAAGATTTCTCAAGTGATTTTCTTTGTCCAAAACACTTTGTTTTCGACACTTGAGCTATCTGGCTATCCTATCTATTAGGATCTTTTATTTGTAGAAAAATTGGTTTGTGGTTGTGGTGACAATTAAGTTGTAAACTTCCTTCATTGTGATATCCCTCTAGTGAGAGATGATTAAGTTGGTATCCCTCTATTGTGAGGTGATTGTGGAAGTTGTGGTTGGCTCCCTCTAGTGAGAGGTGGAGATTGTGTTTTGCTCCCTCTAGTGTGAGGTGGAGTTGGTGTTGGAATCCCTCAAGTGTGAGGTGATTGTTTTGTATTAACTAAGTGCCTATCCCTCTATTGAGAGATGGATTTTGTTGTGGCTTTGTGCCTTGTCTCTAGTGAGAGGTTGTATTTGATTGAGAGAAGAGTTGTGTACTCCCGATTGTATTTACCCAAATCCTCAGTGGAGGTTCCCTGTGTGGGAGTCCTATGTGGACAAGTTAGTGGATTAGAAATCCTTCTGTGTGAAGGCGGGGACGTAGAGCTGTGTACTCGAACCTCGAAACATATCTCGGTGTTCGCGTTTGATCCACTTTCTCTAACTCTCTTTATTCCTTTGAGCATTGCATCTTATTGCCATATCATATATATGCTTGTGTTGTTTGTGTGTGCCTCACTTGTGTTTAACTACGAGAGCTTCATATAGCACCTCAACTCTTATTCAGAGGAATCAAGAGGAGTTGGTCCAGAGCCCTTCACTGGGAATTCGGTTACACTCGTTGGTTACACTAAGTGTGTTGCAATTAAGTTCTAATTTACGCATTTTGTTTATTACATTAGCCGTACACCTATTCACCCCCCTCTAGGTGTACTTACATAAATATGTGTTGAATTTTTTCACACATGTTTATATATCAAAGTATTATACTGAAACTATTTTTGTGAATTTTTAGAGATTTTATGGAATTTATTTGGCAATTAAAACCTACTTTTCAAATCTTTTAACAGCCCTGCCAGGCTCTGGCGGTCGACCGGACCGGTCGACCGGACCAGGAGCCAGTCGACCGAATGTGCAAAAAACGTGCACAAGGCCATTTGGTTTGGCCGGTCGACCGTGCGGTCGACCGATTGAAGTATCCTTACTCTCGGGCAAGGACGGTCGACCGGGCGGTCACTGGAGGTTGGCAACGGTCAAATTTTGACCGTTGGCCGGTCGACCGGCCGGTTGACCGGATGGTCAATTCTGACCATAATTAGCTGCCAACGGCTAGTTTTTCAAATGGCTATATAAAATGGCTATATAAATGGGTTTTCTCTTCACTATTTTTACCAAGAATTTTGAGAGCTTATTTTTTGATCTTACTAGTGTTTTTGCAGCAATTAAAAAGAAGTTTTGGGCCTTAAAGTTTACATTTGATTTAGTGTTTTTCTAGGATTTAGAAAATCAAAGAAAAGTGATTTTGGAAAAAGTGTTTTTGGTTCAACTTCTTCATCCTTATTTCTAGTTTTTCCTAAGGATTTTCTTTGAGTATTTATTTTCCATTCCTTTGGTTTTTCTCACACTTGAGCTTATTATTCTATCCTATCTATAGGATCTTTATTTTTGTGGGAAAAGAATTGGTTTGTAGTCTTTTGATCACTAAGTTGTAAACCCTCCTACTTTGTGTTATCCCTCTTGTGTAGAGGTTGATTTTGGAGTGGTGGCTTTGTGCCCTATCCCTCTAGTGAGAAGTTGATTGGTTGTTGGCTTCGTGCCCATCCCTCATTTATGAGGTTGATTGAGCTTTGTGGTGGCTTTGTGCCTAACCTCTAAGTGTAGAGGTTGTATTTGTAAAGAGAGGAGTTGTGTACTCCTGGTTGTATTGCTCCAAATCCTCAGTGAAGGTTCCCTGTGTGGGAGTCCTGTATGGACAAGTTAGTGGAAATCTTTCTGTGTGAAGGCGGGGACGTAGAGCTGGGTGCTCGAACCTCGAAACATATCCGTGTGTTAGCGATTGATCCATTGACTCTCTAACTCTCTCTATACTATGTGCCTTGCATCATTTCATATTGCTCATTCATTATATGCTTGGTTTAATTGTGTGTGCCTCACTTGTGCTTAGCCACGAGAGCTTCATATAGCGCCTCAACTCTTATTCAGAGGAATCAAGAGGAGTTAGTCTAGAGCGCTTCACCGAGAATTCGGCTACACTCGTTGGTTGCATTAAGTGTTATTGCAATTAAGTTTTTAATTTTCGCATTTTGTTCATTAGATTAGCCGTACACCTATTCACCCCCCTCTAGGTGATTTTTATTGGTATTAGAGCCTACGCTCCTGATATTAGGTTTAACCACCTAGGAGTGTGATCTTAGTTGCTAATCTACATTTGCATTTGCATTTGCATTTGCACACATATTGTTTGCACTCATAGATATCCCTCCCATGTTTGATATCTCTAGACTTGATATATGAAAGGTTCTGAAGAGTTGTCATTTAAAAACCCTAGGTTATAAAGTTTACCTTGCCATTACCAAGGAATCCTACCTTAGTGATAGCAGGCATATAGAGGCCAATGCACTAGCCCTAAAGGCACTTAGAGCATCTCTTGATAAAGAATATTTACATGTGTTTTCTCACTATGAGTCAAAAATAAATCTATATATGTTTGTGCTTGATTGCTTATTTGTTCCCATTAGATGTGCTAGTATAGTCTAGTTTTGATGATTCATGCATTTTAAACTTGTATTCCCATTTTTGGATTTGTTTCATGTTTTTGTGTTTATATTTAACTTCATGTATATGTCCATTTATCCAAATTATTGTTATACATATACATCCTTTTGAGCCACGTGCCTTCATGCATATATCTTTGTGGACTCGTTGTGTTTGGATATGTATGTATACTTTAATTTGTATAGAACATACATATACCTTGAAGATTAAATAGTTTTGATGATTTTCATGTTTTCATATTTCAAGGAATATTGAGCTTAATTGAATATCTTTCATGATTATGATCTTCACATCTTATTTGTACACTCACATTTATTGTTTACTCATGTGTTTGTTTTCATGAGTCATATTTATGCTTTATTGGCTTAGAGTGTTGATTATCATGTGGATTTCATGTTTCACGAAAAATAATTTTGTTGTGTTCCTTACTTGAAGGATTTCGTACTAGTTTACAAATTTTTCATATAACTAGTTACGGTATTCTTCATTATGGTAGAGTTTTTCAAACATACTTCAATTTCAAACCTATTTTTGAAAACTCCTACCTTCCAAGGGTGGTTGGATGGGAGATCATGCTCATGTATGCTTTATATTGAAAATCATTTTAAACTTGAACATGATTGGGAGGCTAGGTTATATGAGTTATACTTTGATATTATTGTTGTTTCAATTGAAATCATTGGATTCTTTCAATTGATATCAATTTTGACCTTTCTTTTATACTCATATATATTTGTATGTATGTATGCCTTCACTTCAAATAGTATCAATTTCGATTGGTATCTAATCTTTCATACATATATATGTTTTATTTGTGTTCAAAAATATCACAAATGTTAGTTTTTACTTACTCAAGCTTTAGCATAACCCAACACCTTGAGTTTCAACTTTGTTTTAATTGATTCAATTTTCAATTGGTATCTTATTTCAAGCCTATGCATTGTTTTTATTGGTATTTCATAAAGGGGAAAAAATTCGATTATCATATTTCAATTGGTATTTGTATCTCCACTCCCTGGCTTTATGATGGAAAATAAAAATTTTAAATCGATATCATATACTTAAAAAGAAAAATACTCTCTTTTGATATCAAGATATTTATTTGAATGTTTTAAAATTGGTATTTCAAAATTTTGTTTAATAAAAATAAAAATTTAAAAGTTTTGATTTGTATTGCTTATATGCAAGGAGAGCTTAACATCTCTTCTACATATAGATTCATGATGAGTGTATCTTATATTGAAGAGCTTGACAATCTCTTCTTTATGTGGTACACGTGTGTAGGGGAGCTTCACATCTCCTCTTATGCATTGCATAGTGTACGTTATGTGAATTAGGGTTTGTCATCCCTTCTTCATGTAATGTATCTATGTAGGGAAGCTTCACATCTTCCTCTTCATGAATGTATATCGCATATATCATTTGTTGATTGATCTATGTTTACTTTCAATTGGTATCAAGATGCTACTTTGACATATTTTCAATTGATATCTTAATTGATTGTCACCCCTATTTGGTTTTGTTTTTGTTTTAGACAAAAAGGGGGAGAACATTGTCTTTATTTACCCCTTATTGATGATTGTTTCTTTGTATTAAAAAGGGGTAGAAGATTTTGTTTTGTTTTGATTTTTATCCCTTTGTTGATGATTGACAAAAAGGGGGAGAAAGATTTTGAGTTTTATATATGCATATTTATGTTTTGCATATATTAAGTTTAATTTTAATTGGTATCTAGAGCATGTTTTGTTTTTGAACATTTCATTGGTATCTAGAGCCTTTTATTGTTTATGCATGATTATGTATTGTCATTCATTGCATATTTATTGTTTATTTATTTATGCATGAGTTAAGGGGGAGCTTCTTTGAAGCTTAACTTTAATCCATGCATATATAACTCCATGAGTTTTGTCATCATCAAAAAGGGGGAGATTGTTGGCCCGGAGGCCTTCCTCTCTAGTTTTGATGATGATTAACTCATGTAGTTATGTTTACTAATAATCTTGTTATTTTAGTTTCAGATCATGTAACAAGATATTAGTTGGTGATTGCTTCAAAAAAAAGAGTTTGGAAGCTTTCACTTGGTGATTCCAGGGTCCGAGCATCAAGATCATTCATAGCCATGCTCCTTGGATCACGGAGTTTGGATCGGGTCGACTTGAAGATGAAGATCGTCAAGAAGACTTAGGTATCCATAGTTTAGTGTGTTTTAGATCCATTTGTAAAGCTTAGAATAGTTGATATGCTCAAGTGCACAACACACAAGTTTTATGTTTTGGAATTGGTTTTCATGAATAGATTGATCAAAACAAGTTTACTTTGTTTATATGTATATTAGATGTGCTCTATATACATACATGCTTACATGACTTATACAAACTTATTTTGACTTTCCTATTCATGCATTGAAAAATCAAAGTTTGACAAAAATACAAGTTTTGGTTTTTGATAAAAATGATAAGACACAAAAATAGTTCAAATTGCTTGATATTTAAGTTGAAATTTTTATCACATGTTTATATATCAATGCAAAAAGTTAAAACTATTTTTGGGGATTTTTAGAAGTTTTTATGAGATTTTTAGAAATAATTTTAACCCCAGTTTTTGACCCAGAATTGGCTGACAGGCCAGGTCGGTCGACCGCACCAAGGGCCGGTCGACCGTACGGTCGACCGACGTGCACAGAACTGTGCACGTCTGGCAGCACAGTGGGCCAGTCGATCGGGCGGTCGACCGGACCAGAGAGCTCTGCTCTCTGTATCTGGGCGGTCGACCGGATTGCTCCAACGGTCATATTTTTGACCGTTGGCGGTCGACCGGCCGGTCGACCGCCAGCCTGTCAGGCTGACAGATCAGCCTAACGGCTAGTTTTCTTTTAGGCCTATAAATACCCCATCTCTTTAGGGTTTTGGATAAGATTTTTTGTGCCAAAATTTTCTGATATCTCCAGTGTTTTACACAAGTTTTCAAAAGAGCTTAACTGCCAAAAAGATTTATCTTTATTTTATTTTTAGGTTTTTGGAAAAATCAAAGAAAAGAGTATTTTGGGAGATTTGTCTTGGTGTTCATTTTCTATCTTTTACAAGAGTTTTCTCAAGTATTTTTCTTTGAGTTTTTGTTTTCCAAACACCTAGTTTTCTACATTTGAGCTTATCTTCTATCCTATTCTATTAGGATCTTATTTTGTGGAAAAGAGGAAAGAGAGATTGTTTGAGGTTGTGGAAACTTCCAAGTTGTACACCCTTACTTTTGTTGTATCCCTCTTTGGTAGAGGTTGATCGGGTGATTGGTTTGTTCCCTCTTTGGTAGAGGCTGAGGCTTGTGTTTGCTCCTTCTAGTGAGAGGTGGAGTTTGGTTGTAACCCTCTTCAGTAGAGCTATTGGTTGTTGTTTGGCTACGGGCCTACCCCTCGGTTGTGAGGCGGTATTTGAGAGAGGAGTTCGGTACTCCCTTATTGTAAAAATCCTCCTCGGTAGAGGTTCCCTCGGTAGGAGTCCTCGGTGGACAAGATAGTGTATTAGAAATCCTTCTCGGTGAAGGCGGGGACGTAGAGCTAGGGGCTCGAACCTCGGAACATATCATTGTGTTTGCTTTGATCCATTGACTCTTTAACTCTCTCTCTCTCTCTCTATTTTGTGCATAGCATGATTCTTTCATTCATATCATATTTGCTTGTGTTGTGCCTTGCATCTTTCATATTGCTATATATCCATTATATGCTTGGCTTGCTTGTGTGTGTGCCTCACTTGTACTTAACCACAAGAGCTTCATATAGCACCTCAACCCTTATCTAGGGGAATCAAGAGGAGTTAGTCCAGAGCCCTTCACGGGGAATTCGGCTACACTTGTTGGTTGTATTAAGTGTTTGTGCAAATTATTTTTTTGCTTCCACATTTAGTTTCTAGATTAGCATTATCACCTATTCACCCCCCTCTAGGTGATTTACAATTGGTATCAGAGCCTACGCTCCTGATACTTAGGCTTAACATCCTAGGAGTGAGATCCTTTGTTTGCTAATCTACCATTTGTATTTGCACACTTGTTTGTTTGCACACATATAGTTTGGACCCATGGACTTCATGACCCCACCTATGTTTGATCCTTCCAACATCATTGTTTGGAAGACTAAGATGTTCATCTATTTACAAACCCTAGGATATAAGGTTCACCTTGCCATTACCAAGGAATCCTTCCTTAGTGATAGCAAGCATTAGGGGCCAATGCACAAGCCCTTGAGGCCATTAGAAGCACGCTACCTAAAGAATATCTTATGCATGTTTCTAACCTTGATTCTGCCTTTGCAGTGTGGAACAAGTTAACAACCTCCACCACCTCCGAGCTTCAAATGCCAATCCAACAAGAGGAGGAATCTAGTGGAGATGAATCCGAGCCACAACAATGCTATACGGTCCAAGGGAATGACTCCCTTGAGGTATACTCGGAAACCCACTTAGATGATGATGATGATGCTAGTTCTTCAAATGATTATGTTGATGCCCATGCTTTGAATGAAGAACTATGTATTGTGTGTGAAAAATTATTTGAAAAATATAAAGTTTTGAAAAAGAAAAGTCTAAGAATTGAAAAAGAAAATAAAAGTTTGTATTCTAGACTTGACAAGGTTTTGCAAGAGAAGGTTGAGGTCTATAATGAAAGGGATTCATTGAGATCTCAACTAGACCTTGCACTAAAAGAAAATAATTTTTTGAAAAATAAAATGATTGTGAAACACTTTTGAAGAAAAACGAAAATTTGTCTTCAAAAATTGATTTTGTTTTAAAAGAGAATGTTGCTTTGAAAAATAAAATAATTTCTATTTCAAATGATTTAAATGTTTGTTTAAAGAAAAATGAAGTTTTGAAAAAAAATTGATTCTCATGTTTGCCATGCTAGGGTAGTATCACACACTTCACCTATTGCATGTGCCACCTCTTCTTTAATTGAAAAATATATCCATGCTTAAGAAGAGTGTTGTTTGTTTGGGCTCCACCTTGAGCCAATGTGCCAAGAGCCACACACGTTTGGAATCTTTGTTTCGAAAGAAGCAAATTCCATCTATTATGCATGCACATCCTCCACGACATACACATGCTCCTCACGGACACCATCATCACTTGTATGCTCATGTGTACACATGTACACATTGTGGACGTAAGGGCCACCTTGCTAAATTTTGCTTTGATAGATTACAAGATGTAAATTTAGCAAATAAATTTGTTTGGGTTAGGAATGGTACTAACCCCCATGGACCCAAAAAGTTGTGGGTACCAAAGACCACCCCTCGTGTTTATGATGTAGGTGTGGCCTCTCGCATGACATGAAAGTAGAGGTACCTTGGAGTAGATGCGTTCCGAGCTTCATGGAAATTATTTAGATGCATCACTTTCAAGGGAAGGTTTGGTGGAGATGACCACCATGTTTTGGAGACAAGGAAAATTGCCTTCTAGGTTTTGGTAACGATTCCTAACTCCTAATTATTGTTTAAATGCTTTTCATTTTATTATATATAGCATGTTTTGATGTTTATAGATTATTATATTAATGCCATGATTATTAGACTCTAGACATGCATGCATAGCCCTTTTGAGACACCCATGTTTAATATGGATCATTATCTTTGTGTTCTCACCATTTGTTTAGCTATCATGTTTATCATAGGTTTAATAACATGTGAATTTTCTTAATAATCATGTTTATGTTTATCATGATGATTTATATCTTGTTTTGATGCTTCATGATTTGAATATATATTTAAATGTTAGTTTTCATTAAGACTAGGATTTATACTTGTGCATATAGTGGGTCACAAATAAATCTATATATGTTTGTGCTTGATTGCTTATTTGTTCCCATTAGATGTGCTAGTATAGTCTAGTTTTGATGATTCATGCATTTTAAACTTGTATTCCCATTTTTGGATTTGTTTCATGTTTTTGTGTTTATATTTAACTTCATGTATATGTCCATTTTATCCAAATTATTGTTATACATATACATCCTTTTGAGCCACGTGCCTTCATGCATATATCTTTGTGGACTCGTTGTGTTTAGATATGTATGTATACTTTAATTTGTATAGAACATACATATACCTTGAAGATTAAATAGTTTTGATGATTTCATGTTTTCATGTTTCAAGGAATATTGAGCTTAATTGAATATCTTTCATGATTATGATCTTCACATCTTATTTGTACACTCACATTTATTGTTTACTCATGTGTTTGTTTTCATGAGTCATATTTATGCTTTATTGGCTTAGAGTGTTGATTATCCTGTGGATTTCATGTTTCATGAAAAATAATTTTTTTGTGTTCCTTACTTGAAGGATTTCGTACTAGTTTACAAATTTTTCATATAACTAGTTACGGTATTCTTCATTATGGTAGAGTTTTTCAAACATACTTCAATTTTCAAACCTATTTTTAAAACTCCTACCTTCCAAGGGTGGTTGGATGGGAGATCATGCTCATGTATGCTTTATATTGAAAATCATTTTAAACTTGAACATGATTGGGAGGTTAGGTTATATGAGTTATACTTTGATATTATTGTTGTTTCAATTGGTATCATTGGATTCTTTCAATTGGTATCAATTTTGACCTTTCTTGTACACTCATATATGTTTGTATGTATGTATTCCTTCACTTCAAATAGTATCAATTTCGATTGGTATCTAATCTTTCATACATATATATGTTTTATTTGTGTTCAAAAATATCACAAATGTTAGTTTTTGTTTTACTCAAGCTTTAGCATAACCCAACACCTTGAGTTTCAACTTTGTTTCAATTGATTCAATTTTCAATTGGTACCTTATTTCAAGTCTACACATTGTTTTTGTTGGTATTTCATAAAGGGGAGAAAATTCGATTATCATATTTCAATTGGTATTCGTATCTCCACTCCCTGGCTTTATGATAGAAAATAAAAATTTTAAATTGATATCATATACTTAAAAAGAAAAATACTCTCTTTTGATATCAAGATATTTATTTGAATGTTTTAAAATTGGTATCTCAAAATTTTGTTTAATAAAAATAAAATTCAAAAGTTTTGATTTGTATTGCCTATATGCAAGGAGAGCTTAACATCTCTTCTACATATAGATTCATGATGAGTGTATCTTGTATTGAAGAGCTTAACAATCTCTTCTTTATGTGGTACACGTGTGTAGGGGGAGCTTCACATCTCCTCTTATGCATTGCATAGTGTACGTTATGTGAATTAGGGTTTGTCATCCCTTCTTCATGTAATGTATCTATGTAGGGAAGCTTCACATCTTCCTCTTCATGAATGTATATCACATATACCATTTGTTGATTGATCTATGTTTACTTTCAATTGGTATCAAGATGCTACTTTGACATATTTTCAATTGATATCTTTATTGATTGTCACCCCTATTTGGTTTGTTTTTATTTTAGACAAAAAGGGGGAGAACATTGTCTTTATTTACCCCTTATTGATGATTGTTTCTTTGTATTAAAAAGGGGGAGAAGATTCTGTTTTGTTTTGATTTTTACCCTTTGTTGATGATTGACAAAAAGGGGGAGAAAGATTTTAAGTTTTATATATGCATATTTATGTTTTGCATATATTAAGTTTAATTTAGTTTAATTTTAATTGGTATCTAGAGCATGTTTTGTTTTTGAACATTTCATTGGTATCTAGAACCTTTTATTGTTTATGCATGATTATGCATTGTCATTCATTGCATATTTATTATTTATTTGTTTATGCATGAGTTAAGGGGGAGCTTCTTTGAAGCTTAACTTTAATCCATGCATATATAACTCCATGAGTTTTGTCATCATCAAAAAGGGGAGATTGTTGGCCAGGAGGCCTTCCTCTCTAGTTTTGATGATGATTAACTCATGTACTTATGTTTACTAATAATCTTGTGATTTTAGTTTCAGATCATGTAACAAGATATTAGTTGGTGATTGCTTCAAAAAGAAGAGTTTGGAAGCTTTCACTTGGTGATTCCAGGGCCTGAGCATCAAGATCATTCATAGCCATGCTCGTTGGATCATGGAGTTTGGATCGGGTCGACTTGAAGATGAAGATCGTCAAGAAGACTTAGGTATCCATAGTTTAGTGTGTTTAGATCCATTTGTAAGCTTAGAATAGTTGATATGCTCAAGTGCACAACACACAAGTTTTATATTTTGGAATTGATTTTCATGAATAGTTGATCAAAACAAGTTTACTTTGTTTATATGTATATTAGATGTGCTCTATATACATACATGCTTACATGACTTATACAAACTTATTTTGACTTTCCTATTCATGTATTGAAAAATCAAAGTTTGACAAAATACAAGTTTTAGTTTTTGATAAAAATAATAAGACACAAAAATAGTTCAAATTGCTTGATATTTAAGTTGAAATTTTTATCACATGTTTATATATCAATGCAAAATGTTAAAACTATTTTTGGGGATTTTTAGAAGTTTTTATGAGATTTTTAGAAATAATTTTAACCCCAGTTTCTGACCCAGAATTGGCTGACAGGCCAGGTCGATCGACCGCTCGGTCGACCGCACCAAGGGCCGGTCGACCGACGTGCACAGAACTGTGCACGTCTGGCAGCACAGTGGGCCGATCGACCGGGCGGTCGACCGGACCAGAGAGCTCTGCTCTCTGTATCTGGGCAGTCGACCGTGCGGTCGATCGGATTGCTCCAACGGTCATATTTTTGACCGTTGGCGGTCGACCGGTGGTCGACCGCCAGCCTGTCAGGCTGACAGATCAGCCTAACGGCTAGTTTTCTTTTGGGCCATAAATACCCTATCTCTTTAGGTTTTGGATAAGATTTTTTGTGCCAAAATTTTCTGATATCTCCAGTGTTTTAAACAAGTTTTCAAAGAGTTTAAGTGCCAAAAAGATCTATCTTTATTTTGTTTTTAGGTTTTTGGAAAAATCAAAGAAAAGAGTATTTTGGGAGATTTGTCTTGGTGTTCATTTTCTATCTTTTACAAGAGTTTTTTCAAGTATTTTTCTTTGAGTTTTTGTTTTCCAAACACCTAGTTTTTCACACTTGAGCTTATCTTCTATCCTATTCTATTAGGATCTTGTTTTGTGGAAAAGAGTAAAGAGAGATTGTTTGAGGTTGTGGAAACCTCCAAGTTGTACACCCTTACTTTTGTTGTATCCCTATTTGGTAGAGGTTATCAGGTGATTGGTTTGCTCCCTCTTGGTAGAGGTTGAGGCTTGTGTTTGCTCCCTCTAGTGAGAGGTGGAGTTTGGTTGTAACCCTCTTCGGTAGAGGTGTTGGTTGTTGTTTGGCTACGGCCTACCCCTCGGTTGTGAGGCGGTGTTTGAGAGAGGAGTTCGGTACTCCCTTGTTGTAAAAACCTCCTCGGTGGAGGTTCCCTCGGTGGGAGTCCTCGGTGGATAAGATAGTGGATTAGAAATCCTTCTCGGTGAAGGCGGGGACGTAGAGCTAGGGGCTCGAACCTTGGAACATATCATTGTGTTTGCGTTTGATCCATTGACTCTTTAACTCTCTCTCTCTATTTTGTGCATAGCATCATTCTTTCATTCATATCATATTTGCTTGTGTTGTGCCTTGCATCTTTCATATTGCTATATATCCATTATATGCTTGGCTTGCTTGTGTGTGTGCCTCACTTGTACTTAACCACAAGAGCTACATATAGCACCTCAACCCTTATCTAGGGGAATCAAGAGGAGTTAGTCCAGAGCCCTTCACGGGGAATTCGGCTACACTTGTTGGTTGTATTAAGTATTTGTGCAAATTATTTTTTAGCTTCCGCATTTAGTTTCTAGATTAGCATTATCACCTATTCACCCCCCCTCTAGGTGATTTACAACCAATTGAAAACTAATCAATTGAAACATAGTCATTAAAATCAAGCTTAGCATAACAAAAATTTGTGATATCCTTGAGCACAAATTAAACATATATGAGTATACAAAAGAATGTCAATATTGATACCAATTGAAACGATCCAATGATACAATTGAAAACATAATATGATCTAGTTTATAACTCATATTACCTTCCACCCATATCATGCACAAGTTTAAAATGATTTTCAATATGAACATGAAATCACCTAGAGGGGGGTGAATAGGTGATGACTATATGAAATATGACAATAATGCGGAATTTAAAATTTAACACACAAATAGCACAAATATAGACTTGCAATAATAGAACAATAAAGGTGCAAGAATTAAAAGGAGTAGAGTTGAGAGAAATTTCGAGCAAACGCAAACGCAAGGATGTGTTTCCGAGGTTCGAGCCACGCTCTACGTCCCCGCCTTCACACTTGAAGGATTTGCACTACTATCGTTGATCCCACCGGATCGCCAATACAAGGACACACTTGATTCCTCGTGAAATGAGTTGAGGCGCGCAATTGCCATCTCTAAGGTATTTGCTTTAAATATGAAAATTTTACAAATGTTTATTTTTATTTATGAAAATAATGTGTATATGTATACAAGTATATAATCACAAATTATAAACTATACATGTGGACATTTAAACATTGCATATACAATTAGATATCAAAAACTGGACATGGCATATACAATCATGATAGAGTTGCAAGTTTATACTAATCATGTATCAATGAGGCATAAAATTAAACTAGCAATCCTATAACAATTGTATATACAAAATTAAACTCTTAAATGGAGATGTTACCAAAATACGGGCAATCTCCACAAATAGGTGCATCCACGATAGCGATGCATGCACGATTTGTTCTTTAAGCTCCGATGCATCAACCACCCGGGCACCACCTCCTCCTAAGTCTTGGAGGGTGTAGATCCACCTATACCTGTATCATTTAAATTCGGTGGCTCTTTTGGTACCCAAATCTTAGTGGGTCCTTTGGGATTAGATCCGGGGCGAACCCAAACAAATTTATTCTTTACATTATTTTTAGCATAGCAAAACTTTTCTAAATGGCCTTTGCGGCCACAATGCGTGCAAATGTAAATTCTACCACTATTGTACATAAAAGCATGGTTATGTGTGTGTGCATGTTTATGTGTAGCATGTTTATGATGAACATGTTTCCCTTGGGCTACTCCCTTAGGAATTTAGATGCAAGCTTGTTAAAATCAAATGCACATTTCTTTAAAGTGTTATCTAAAGAATCAACACGTTTTTGAATTTAAATAAAAACATTTTTATTACTAGAAATCATGGGGGTTTGTCCTTTATTAGCTACCTTATACTTATCAAAATCACTTTTCAATTTTTCAAAAGAACTAGATAATTCATTTTTCTCTTTTAAACAAATTTCAAGTTTGTTCTTCAAAACATCATTTTCCTTTTTCAATTTCTTATTATGAGATTGTGAAATCTCATACCTATGTTGCAATTCTTCAAAAATTGAGCAAGTTCATCCATTGTAAGATCATCATCATCAATAGAAGTTTCTAGACATACCTTAGATGAATCCTCACCTTGTGCCATAAAGCACATGTTGGCGGTGTCGATCTCCTCCTCGGATTCGGACTCCTTATCATCCCATGTAGCGGCCAAAGCTTTCTTCTTCTTCCCATGCTCGGAGGTGGTTGCTTGGAGAGCGGGGCAATCGGCAATTAGGTGACCGATCTTCTTGCAATGGAAGCAAGGACCGGGTTCTTCTCTTTTCTTCTCGTACCTTCCTTGAGGCTTCCCCCTTCGGAAGTTACTTTGCCGTCCCTTCTTGTAAAACATCTTGCCCACCTTCCGGATGAGCATGGCGAAGTCCTCATCGCAATCTTCGGATGAGTCGTCCTCCTCGTGTATGGTAGGAGTGGCTTTGAAGGCGATTGTCTTCTTCTTGGGTGCCTCCCTTTCTTCTCGAACCTTCATCTCCATCTCATGTGTCTTGAGATTTCCGATGAAGCCGGAGAAGTCCATCTCCTCTTTGTCATTAAGCTCCTTGAGTGTTGTTGCCTTGACTTCCCAAGCTTTGGGAAGAGCCCGTATGACCTTTCGAATCTTTTGGTCATTGTCAATCTTGTCTCCTAGAGAAGATAAAGCGTTAGTGATCTTAGTAAAACGAGTGAGCATGTCATCAATGCTCTCATTATCAAACATATAAAAAGTTCTCATATTGAGAACGTAGCAAGTCAACCTTAGCTCTTTTGACTTGTGACGTTCCCTCATGAGTCACAATAAGAATGTTCCAAACCTCAAATGCGGATTTACAATTAATTATGCGTGCAAGGTCATCCTCATTTAATGCTTGGGTCAATGCATATTGTGCCCTAACATTAGCCTCATAGTCTTTGGAAGTATCCTCGGACCATGTGCTCTCATCGGTTGTAGGTTCTATGAAATCTTTGGTTATGGCCCTAGCTACCCTAACACCTAAGGATTTCAAAAATAAGTTCATCTTGACTTTCCAAATGGGAAAGTTCAAGCCATCAAATTTGGGTGGGGATTTAATGCTAGAGAAGTCCATGGATGCCATGAATGCACAAGCAAATATAAATGCAACAAAAATGTATATAGCCAAATATGGATCTCCCTAAGGTGGTTAGACCTAAGTTGTAGGGTTAGGCTCTGATACCAATTGAAATCACCTAGAGGGGGGGTGAATAGGTGATGACTATATGAAATATGGCAATAATGCGGAATTTAAAATTTAACACACAAATAGTACAAATATAGACTTGCAATAAATAGAACAATAAAGGTGTAAGAATTAAAAGGAGTAGAGTTGAGAGAAAATTCGAGCAAACGCAAACGCAAGGATGTGTTTCCGAGGTTTGAGCCACGCTCTACGTCCCCGCCTTCACACTTGAAGGATTTGCACTACTATCGTTGATCCCACCGGATCGCCAATACAAGGACACACTTGTCCCTACACTTGTGATGCCGCAACACCACCCGAAGCTCACTAGCTCCCTTGAGGCCGATGCCTCTACAACTTCACTCCAAGAAGAAAATGAGTGATCAACACTTGATCACTTTACAAAAGCTCACTTAGCACAATCCTAGAACCAAGTATGTAGATGTAGATTGATGGGATTGTGTAGTGCAAAAGTTAGAGAGAAGCTAGAGGTAAAGGCTACAAGTTGGGGTGTTGGCAATTTTTGGCTTTGGAAATCTTTTGCAAAAGAAAGCTATTGAAAACTTGAAAAACACTTGAAAATCTTTTGTAAAATTGTTCTTGATAGATGTCTTATCAAATAGAAATGACCTCCTATTTATAGGGGTCAAAAACAACTCAAAACAGCCTCTCATAGCTGTTGGAATCAAATCCCAAAACAAAAACCTAACAGAAAACTAGCTGTTGGAATCTGTCAGAAAATCTGACAGAGTCCGGTCGACCGGGACGGTCGACCGCCAACGGTCAAAAATCCGACCGTTGGCCTACGGTCGACCGCCTCGATCGACCGAGTTTTCCCGAGAGCAAAAACAAAGGGATCGGTCGACCGTTGCGGTCGACTGATACTCGTGCACAATCTGTGCACGTCCGGTCGACCGACCCGGTCGACCGGCCACTGTCAGTTCTGAAAAATCAGAACTGCCAGAACCAGAAAACTTGGGAAATGGTTTTATCTTTTAAGTTTTATATTTTAAACTTGTAAAAACTTAGAGTATGAGCCTGTGTCAATACTCTATCATGTTTAAAATATTTTGATATAAATCCTTTTGATAAAAGCTTGTTTTTCTCAAAAACTGTTTTCCCAAAAACTTAAATATTTCTAACTTAATTTCCAAAACATGTTAGGAAATGGATTTTGAAATCATTTTTTGAAGCCTTTATAAAAACTGAATAGGTGTGTGTGTGTAATCCCAATCCTCTACTTCTATCATCTAGGTTTTGACACAATTTCTAAAAACAAAAAATACAAATCTTGTTTTTCTTTGTCGTCTTGATCTTGTCTTGATCTTCACATCATCATCTTGATCCCGAAGCATCCTAGTTGTGCATAGCTTGGGATCTTCATTTTTGCGGCGTCCAAACTTGTGAGTCTTTTAGCGGAGCCGTCAAAAAAACAACCTGTTAAATAACCTGAAATATTCTGAAACACAAATGTTAAATACATAACTAAATATGTTTTGTTATCATCAAAATAACCATGGAGATATCGGGCAAATGGCCTTTGGGCCAACAATCTCCCCCTTTTTGATGATGACAAAACATATGTAGTTATCACAAAATATTTTGGGTAGAGACTTCAAATGAAGCTCCCCCTCAACACATGCATATCATAAATGACACAAATCATACTCAGGCATAAAAAAAAATGACAAACACCATATTTCCATGCCAACAAGTACTCATATCATAGAGCAAATACTCATGTCATAGATAAAGATAGAACATGGGTTCATACAAAAGGATACATATAAAGAAACACGTCCACAAAGCATAATAGAAAATACATGTAGAAATATGTCCAAATACATGTCCAAAACAAAATAAATACTACATGTCCAAAACACACAAATACTACATGTCCAAAACACAAATATCAAACACACAAATATCCAAACACACAAAGTACATACTACATCACAAAATATCTCTCTCAAGATAACTCTCCCTAAATAACACTCCCCCTTTTTGACATCATCAAAAGGGGAGGTCACTCCTCAGCACCAGCATCACCGTCACCGCCGTCATCGTCTCCGTCCTCTGACGAGTGCTCCATGCCTTCGGCCATAGTCTTGTCACCATCACCATCTTGCTCTGAAGAAGCTGCCGCCTCCTCTGGATCAATGCTGTCAACCCGAGGTCGAGGTGGAGGAGCAGATGATGGAGCTCTGGTAGGAAATGGAGGACCAGAAGAGGGAAGTGGACGAGCGATGGAAGTAGGATCAGGAGGAATCATGTCAAATTTGGTGAAAAGAGCATCAAACTGAACATCCACAAATCTCATGGAGTCAGCAATATATGACACGTCATTCCTAAGACCCTGGATGCGAGAGTCTATCTCCGCTCGAGCAGCGGCCTCACGCTGAAATCGTGCATCCAGCTCTGCACGAAAAGCTGTATCGCGCTGCTCAATCCAGGCCTGATGTGCCTCGAGCTGAGAGCAGACCACAGAAGAGATGAGAGACTGAAAATCAGGAGGAAAAGCTGGGGCTGACGCAGATGAAGTCCCTGGGGCCGAAGATGACCCTGGGGCAGAAGAAGATCCAGGAATAACAGGAGGTGGAATTGGAGGTTGCTCAGGAGCGTGTCTACGCAACTGTGCTTCCATCCTCTTCAACAAAACTCCATCAATGTTTATATTGGGATCTTCTGAAATCTCAGCAGAAAGATCGAAGTTGAGGGCTCTGAGAATGTGAGTAATCAGCATGCCAAAAGGAAGACTTCGACCGGACATACGAATTTGGTCAGAAGCCATATGAGATGCAATGAGTCTGGGGATATTTATCTTAATGCCTCGCAGAAGGCAATAGATAATCAGAGATGTAGGACCCCTAGCATTACTATACTCACTATGCTTAGGGACTAGGTTGTAGAAAATAATCTTAGCAAGGACCTGAGCAGTGAGAGTGAACCTACTCACAACTTCGTTCCTTACTAGACCGGGGTTGTCATCCCCGTGGATCAAGGTAGAGGCAGTGAGCGCAGACTCACCGTCAGGATAGGACTCAAAAGTGTGTAGGTCATAAATACACATCAACACCACCAGGGGTGAGATGTAGGATATCAGCAAATCGACCGATGCTAAGGTCGATGTCCCTACCTAACACTCTAGATTTGATCCGGTTCCCATCAAATGAAAAGTTTGCATAAAAATAGGGAACTAGAGAGGAATAGACTTGTTCCTTGATAGTTAAGAACTCGTCTAGTTCATTGTTCCTAAAGATTTGAGGGATATCCAAATGCTCAAAATCTTGAATGACAACATATCGCCCCGAGTTGATTTTTCTAGTGGAAAGATTGATGTAACGATTACCGCAAGATCACTGACAAAAAGACGTTTAGGTTTGGGAGTTGAAGGTTATGCAATGGCTTTGCCTTTCTCTTGCCTTGATCGTTTTGACATTTTGAAATAAAAAAGAGATTTTTAGGTTGAAACAAGTTAGGGCTTGATCTAGATGCTTAGAAACCTAGAATTGATGACAATAGATAGTTGATTCCAAAGCAAGATATGAAAAACAGAATCAAAAATCGGATTTTTACCTTAACTTGAAGAACTGAAACCCTAGATCAGTGAAGCCGAATCTCCGAATCCAGCGGATGGATGATCCTGAAATTGAAGATCTGGAAGTAGAAGAAGGAATTACAAGTGGGTTTTAAATTAATTTGAGATCGGTTGAGAGATTGGAGAGAAAAAGAAAATTTTTGGAGAAGGAGGGAGTCGGGTTCGTCGGCTGAGTGAGAGAGAGAGAGAGAGAGAGAAAAAGTGAAAAGAAATAACAGATATAGGGCAGAATTCGTCGAACGGTCGACCGGGGTTGACTTTCGGTCGACCGAGGACAACCCGAGAGTTCTGAATTTTCAGAACGGTCGACCGGCACGGTCGACCGAATTATCCCGAGAGCTCTGCTGGTCTGCAGCGGTCGACCGGGACTATGGTCGGTCGACCGGTTTCGCCTGAAACCTGTCTGCAAATACAGCCTAAAAAAAATTTTAAAAATATAATTTTATTAAATTAAAAATATGATATATTATAAATATAAAATTACAATCAACATGTTGTAATCTTCATTAAATTGTTATGACAACCAAAGTTACAAACAAGGTATTTTAATTTTTAATTTCCATATTAAAACAAAGTTTTAGAGATGTTAAAGCCGAATACCCAGTGACGGGTTCTGAACTTCTTCCTCTTGATTCCTCGTGAAATGAGTTGAGGCGCGCAATTGCCATCTCTAAGGTATTTGCTTTAAATATGAAAATTTTACAAATGTTTATTTTTATTTATGAAAATAATGTGTATATGTATACAAGTATATAATCACAAATTATTAACTATACATGTGGACATTTAAACATTGCATAAACAACTAGATATCAAAAACTGGACATGGCATATACAATCATGATAGAGTTGCAAGTTTATACTAATCATGTATCAATGAGGCATAAAATTAAACTAGCAATCCAATAACAATTGTATATACAAAATTAAACTCTTAAATGGAGATGTTACCAAAATACGGGCAATCTCCACAAATAGGTGCCTCCACGATAGCGATGCATGCACGATTTGTTCTTTAAGCTCCGATGCATCAACCACCCGGGCACCACCTCCTCCTAAGTCTTGGAGGGTGTAGATCCACCTATACCTGTATCATTTAAATTCGGTGGCTCTTTTGGTACCCAAATCTTAGTGGGTCCTTTGGGATTAGATCCGGGGCGAATCCAAACAAATTTATTCTTACATTATTTTTAGCATAGCAAAACTTTTCTAAATGGCCTTTGCGGCCACAATGCGTGCAAATGTAAATTCTACCACTATTGTACATAAAAGCATGGTTGTGTGTGTGTGCATGTTTATGTGTAGCATGTTTATGATAAACATGTTTCCCTTGGGCTACTCCCTTAGGAAATTTAGATGCAAGCTTGTTAAAATCAAATGCACATTTCTTTAAAGTGTTATCTAAAGAATCAACACGTTTTTGAATTTCAACAAAAACATTTTTATTACTAGAAATCATGGGGGTTTTTCCTTTATTAGCTACCTTATACTTATCAAAATCACTTTTCAATTTTTCAAAAGAACTAGATAATTCATTTTTCTCTTTTAAACAAATTTCAAGTTTGTTCTTCAAAACATCATTTTCCTTTTTCAATTTCTTATTATAAGATTGTGAAATCTCATACCTATGTTGCAATTCTTCAAAAAATTGAGCAAGTTCATCCATTGTAAGATCATCATCATCAATAGAAGTTTCTAGACATACCTTAGATGAATCCTCACCTTGTGCCATAAAGCACATGTTGGCGGTGTCGATCTCCTCCTCGGATTCAGACTCCGTATCATCCCATGTAGCGGCCAAAGCTTTCTTCTTCTTCCCATGCTTGGAGGTGGTTGCTTGGAGAGCGGGGCAATCGGCAATTAGGTGACCGATCTTCTTGCAATGGAAGCAAGGACCGGGTTCTTCTCTTTTCTTCTCGTACCTTCCTTGAGGCTTCCCCCTTCGGAAGTTACTTTGCCGTCCCTTCTTGTAAAACATCTTGCCCACCTTCCGGATGAGCATGGCGAAGTCCTCATCGCAATCTTCGGATGAGTCGTCCTCCTCGTGTATGGTAGGAGTGGCTTTGAAGGCGATTGTCTTCTTCTTGGGTGCCTCCCTTTCTTCTCGAACCTTCATCTCCATCTCATGTGTCTTAAGATTTCCGATGAAGCCGGAGAAGTCCATCTCCTCTTTGTCATTAAGCTCCTTGAGTGTTGTTGCCTTGACTTCCCAAGCTTTGGGAAGAGCCCGTATGACCTTTCGAATCTTTTGGTCATTGTCAATCTTGTCTCCTAGAGAAGATAAAGCGTTAGTGATCTTAGTAAAACGAGTGAACATGTCATCAATGCTCTCATTATCAAACATATAAAGTTCTCATATTGAGAACGTAGCAAGTCAACCTTAGCTCTTTTGACTTGTGACGTTCCCTCATGAGTCACAATAAGAATGTTCCAAACCTCAAATGCGGATTTACAATTAATTATGCGTGCAAGGTCATCCTCATTTAATGCTTGGGTCAATGCATATTGTGCCCTAGCATTAGCCTCATAGTCTTTGGAAGTATCCTCGGACCATGTGCTCTCATCGGTTGTAGGTTCTATGAAATCTTTGGTTATGGCCCTAGCTACCCTAACACCTAAGGATTTCAAAAATAAGTTCATCTTGACTTTCCAAATGGGAAAGTTCAAGCCATCAAATTTGGGTGGGGATTTAATGCTAGAGAAGTCCATGGATGCCATGAATGCACAAGCAAATATAATGCAACAAAAATGTATATAGCCAAATATGGATCTCCCTAAGGTGGTTAGACCTAAGTTGTAGGGTTAGGCTCTGATACCAATTGAAATCACCTAGAGGGGGGGTGAATAGGTGATGACTATATGAAATATGGCAATAATGCGAAATTTAAAATTTAACACACAAATAGCACAATATAGACTTGCAATAAATAGAACAATAAAGGTGCAAGAATTAAAGGAGTAGAGTTGAGAGAAAATTCGAGCAAACGCAAACGCAAGGATGTGTTTCCGAGGTTCGAGCCACGCTCTACGTCCCCGCCTTCACACTTGAAGGATTTGCACTACTATCGTTGATCCCACCGGATCGCCAATACAAGGACACACTTGTCCCTACACTTGTGATGCCGCAACACCACCCGAAGCTCACTAGCTCCCTTGAGGCCGATGCCTCTACAACTTCACTCCAAGAAGAAAATGAGTGATCAAACACTTGATCACTTACAAAGCTCACTTAGCACAATCCTAGAACCAAGTATGTAGATGTAGATTGATGGGATTGTGTAGTGCAAAAGTTAGAGAGAAGCTAGAGGTAAAGGCTACAAGTTGGGGTGTTGGCAATTTTTGGCTTTGGAAATCTTTTGCAAAAGAAAGCTATTGAAAACTTGAAAACACTTGAAAATCTTTTGTAAAATGTTCTTGATAGATGTCTTATCAAATAAAATGACCTCCTATTTATAGGGGTCAAAACAACTCAAAACAGCCTCTCATAGCTGTTGGAATCAAATCCCAAACAAAAACCTGACAGAAAACTAGCTGTTGGAATCTGTCAGAAAATCTGACAGAGTCCGGTCGACCGGGACGGTCGACCGCCAACGGTCAAAAATCCGACCGTTGGCCTACGTCCGCCGCCTCGGTCGACCGAGTTTTCCCGAGAGCAAAAACAAGGGATCGGTCGACCGTTGCGGTCGACTGATACTCGTGGCACAATCTGTGTACGTCCGGTCGACCGACCCGTCGACCGGCCACTGTCAGTTCTGAAAAATCAGAACTGCCAGAACCAGAAAACTTGGGAAATAATTTTATCTTTTAAGTTTATATTTTAAACTTGTAAAACTTAGAGTATGAGCCTGTGTCAATACTCTATCATGTTTAAAAATATTTTGATATAAATCCTTTTGATAAAAGCTTGTTTTTCTCAAAACTGTTTTTTTTTTCCAAAAACTTAAATATTTCTAACTTAATTTCCAAAACTTTAGGAAATGGATTTTTGAAATCATTTTTGAAGCCTTTATAAAAACTGAATAGGTGTGTGTGTGTGTAATCCCAATCCTCTACTTCTATCATCTAGGTTTGACACAATTTCTAAAAAAAAATACAAATCTTGTTTTTCTTTGTCGTCTTGATCTTGTCTTGATCTTCACATCATCATCTTGATCCCGAAGCATCCTAGTTGTGCATAGCTTGGGAATCTTCATTTTTGCGGCGTCCAAACTTGTGAGTCTTTTAGCGGAGCCGTCAAAAAAATAACCTGTTAAATAACCTAAATATTCTGAAACACAAATGTTAAATACATAACTAAATGTTTTTGTTATCATCAAAATAACCATGGAGATATCGGGCAAATGGCCTTTGGGC
>JAVJIF010018505.1:0-74499 GCA_038442645.1 Agave tequilana
CTTGCGCAAATGTCTATTATGGGTCTGTTTGTAGGAAGAGAGGAGATAGAGGAGATGGAAGAAGGTAGCACAAAAATCGTAAGACAAAGGAGCAAAGATGGTGCATCGAAGCAGGCCAAATATGCTCCCGGTCGACCGTCCGGTCGACCGGTGGAGAAGGCCGGTCGACCTGTGTGCACGACGTGCACAGGGTTAGCCTAGTCGACCGCCCGATCGACCGTGGCAAGGAGCGGTCGACCGTCCGGTCGACCGACTGAAAGCAGGATGCTCTCGGTTAGGGTCCGGTCGACTGCCCGGTCAACCGACAGATGCGTTTTGGCTTTCCTTTTGGGATTCAGATTCCTTTTCTGTTTGGGATCGAATCAAATCGGGGTTTCCTAAAACCCAGGGACTCTGTAGTTATAAATAAGGGCTAGAGCCCTCATGTATTGTATCCATGAAAGTTCCCTCAAGTATCCCTCTGTATTAGTTTGTATTGATTGTTGAATCAATAAAATCTCTCTCGCTTGCCCCGAGGACGTAGGTACGTTGCTGAACCTCGTTAAATACTGTGTTGATTGCTTTTCTCCATTGTTTTCTGTTCTTGTCGTGTTGGGTACATCTCCGGCTGCATCTGTCTCCGCCTGGTTGGTGGATTCCTCAGAGAGTTGTTGTCCTGCGCACAACAATTAGTATCAGAGAGTCAAATACCGAGGCGAATCTCGCACAGGCAGATGGATCGGATGAAGACTCATCGGTATTCTCTCTCTGTTACTACTCCTACAGTTGATTACTCAGATAATGCTGAGTGGATCTTAGATACCGGAGCCACCTATCATGTGTGCCCGAACATGGCCTGGTTTTCTAGTTTTGAGAAGCTAGATGGATGTTACACGGTTATGGGTGACGATCATCCGTGTAATATAGAAGGGATGGGTACAGTCCGTATCAAGATGGAAGATGGGATAATACAAGAATTGAAGAAGGTGAGATATGTACCTCAACTCAAAAGGAATCTTATCTCTGTTGGCACTTTGGAAGCGTGAGGTCTTGTGGTATCTATACGAGATGGTGTTCTCAAGATGACCAAAGACTCAATGGTGATTATGAAGGGCGTCCGCTGAGAAAATCTCTACTACTTGAGGGTAGTACGGTTACAGGTCAGGTGAGACTTCTAGTTCTTCAGACTGATGGTTGCACAAAGATCTGACAAGTGAAGGTAGGACATGGAGGTGAAAAGTCTTTGCAAGCTCCTGCAAAGAAGGGATCATTGGAAGGTGCTGCTACCTACAACTTGGAGGGTGAACACAGCGTTCTGGACAAGAAGAAGGTGAAATTCAGCACCAGCACTCACCGCTCAGAAGGTCTTCTTGATTGTGGTCACGTAAACGTTTGGGGACCTGCTAAGACTGCATCGCTTGGAGGTCACAGGTATTTTGTCTTTTATTGATAGTTTATCTAGACATTGTTGGATATATCCCATGAGACAAAGGTGTGAAGCCCTAGATATGTTGGTGAAGTGGAAAGGAAGAATGGAGAAGAAGAAGCAGAGATAGGAAGATCAAGGAGCTACATATTAGTAATGTTGAAAGAGACATGAACCAATTCCTACGATTTGACCAGAATATTGGTATTGGTACTCACTTCACAAAAGGTATACATGGGTTGGCTAAGGAAGCAAACTGTTTCTTACTGGAGAAGGTTCGGTGGTTGTTGTCTAATGCACGATTAGACAAATCATTTTGGCTGAGGCGATTATGTATGCTAGCCATCTCATAAATGGATCGACTGCAATAGGAGGTAAACTCTATTGGAAATTTGGTCTGGGAAAGCTGCTCAAGATCATGGTTTGCTGCGGGAAGTTGAAAGTCCGACATACTTCAGTGCCAAAGATGGCATAGTGAATCCGCGAGCAAAGAAGTTTATATTTTTGGGTGTCAAGAGAAATATGAAAGGCTACAGGTTGTGAGACCCTGAAAACAAGAAGATTGTGTTGAGTCGGCATATCACGTTCGATGAGACTTCAGTGTTGAAGTCTACTGTCTCTCAGCAGGTAGAGAGGACAGAGGCCAAGGAAGTATCGCAGCGGGTGAAGGTTGATGCTACTCCACCATCTCAGTTGGTTCGGTATCAGTGAAGACTTCACAGGATGTGACACCGGGTGGAGATTATGTAGCCAGGGTTGATGCTGAACAGGTTGAAGACATTGATGAGAATGTCGAATTGTTTGCAGCCATTGGAACCAAGGTAAAACCACGCACGTGGGTAAAAAACATCTCAAGCTTGTGACCGCAACAAGCTCAAGTTGAAGGCCATTGTTCTCCATGACAGTAGTGAGGGGGTTCATATGACTCAGCCAAATAGGTTCACTGCTGAAGATTCAGGTATATGTGCTTGAGCTTGATGAAACTCATTTAAATGAACTACGGTTGCATGATCCTTTGGGCATGGTACGTAGGCAGCCGTAAAGGCGCAGCCACATTTGGTGATGCAACTCATATGAAGCTGCTTGGGTTCTCAAGAAGCAGATTGAGACATCACGTAGAGGTGAAGAATTGGACTTCACGTAGAGGTGAAGCATTGTGATCTCGATGAACAGTTGATCTTCTGTTGAGAAGATGATTAAGCTTGCATAAAGGGGGTGTGCATCCAGTTGTTGAAGCCGATGATGGTGTTCGGTGTGCTCTACTCAGACTTGGTTGGACCGTCAGCTGAAGACATGTAGACTGGATAGAGCCAGAAAGTTAGAGAGTCAGTATTGACTCATGATGAGTTCTTCGTGAGGTCATGTAGTTGATGAGTTGGAGACACGTTCGATGATCGGCTTGTATGGAAGTTCTCCTAAGGTGAAGTGTAGGGAAGGCATGTATGGTGCATCCCAGTTGATAGCTGAGCTACAGGTTCCAAGTCGAGATCGTGTGTCGATTTCGCCGAGATCGTGTGTCGATATCGCTAGGTGATAGACTGGAGTTCGTTGGAGATCGGCTCAGATTTGAAAAATCTTCACAAAGGTGAAAAAATTGTAGGGAGAGAGGAGATAGAAGAGATGGAAGAAGGTAGCACAGAGATCGGAAGATAAAGGAGCGAAGACGGCGCATTGAAGCAGGCCAAATATGCTCCTGTCGACTGGTGTGCACGACGTGCACAGGGTTAGCCCGTCGACCGCTCGGTCGACTGTGGCAAGGAGCGATTGACCGCCCGGTCGACCGACTGAAAGCAAGCTGCTCTCAGTCAGGGCCGGTCGACCGTGGACATGGGTCGGTCAACCGGCCGGCGACCGACAGACACGTTTTGGCTTTCCTTTTGGGATTCGAATTCCTTTTCTGTTTGGAATCGAATCAAATCGGGGTTTCCTAAAACCCAGGGACTCTGTGGCTATAAATAAGGGCTAGAGCCCTCATATATTGTATCCCTAAAAGTTCCCTCAAGTATCCATCTGTATTAGTTTGTATTGATTGTTGAATCAATAAAATCTCTCTCTTCCTTGCACCGAGGACGTAGGCACGTTGCTGAACCTCGTTAAATACTGTGTTGATTGTTTTTCTCCATTGTTTTCTGTGCTCGTCGTGTTGGGTACATCTCCGGCCGCATCTGTCTCCGCCTGGTTCGTTGATTCCTCAGAGAGGTTGTTGTCCTGCGCATAACACCGTTTGGTTAAGGGTGGAAGTGAGGAAGTGAGGAATTGAGGAAGTGATAATAATTCCCTTTGGAACTTGGGAATTAGTAAGTTTTCCAGCGTTTGAATGTTATTGGGAAGTGTAGTTTGAAAAAATGTTTTGTCTTTTCGGTGTTTGGATGGTAATGTGAAAGTGAAAGTGGAAAAGTTGACCACAAGTTAACCGTAAAATAATATTAAAATAAATTTATTAAGAAAAATAAAAAATGGACTGTAATTAGAATGCAAGTGAGCTTTACATGATCAAAAAATTAACTGTTTTGTGCTACAACTTATTACAAATGAGATTTACATAACCACAAAATTAACTGTAGCACTCTGAAAGTGAAGAAATGATTGTGTAAAAGAGAGAAGAGAAAAGGAAAAGTAGTTTTCTTATTTTTCTTTTTCGGTGTTTGGATAGATAGGGAAGTGAGCAATTATACTTCCTCATTTCCTTGTGCCCACTTCCTTCAAACAAACAGCCCCTATGTGTACAATCCATCCCGTTTAGTGGCAAGCTAAGCTGCACCCTAGTGCTCTGCTCCACTTTTTGCATTTTGAAACATTGATGTTACATTTGATTTCGTTTAATTAGCTTAGTGGGTGATAACAAATGTCCAAAAAAAAAACTTTTTTTTTTTTTTGAATAAAGGTTGTATCCCGGTCCTTGAACCTTGAACCTCTCATTTCCCAAACCAACCCTTTTACCACTGAGCTACGTCGCGGTGGCGTCAAAAAACCTTATATACCCACTTGCTACTCATTTGTCAATCTCATTCCAAAATTTTCTAGATGGGTCTTTCAGCTACGGTAAAAATGGTACCCACTTGCTACTCATTTGTCAATCTCATTTCCAAATTTTCTAGATGGGTCTTTCAGCAACTCTAGAATATCTTCCAGCATTCTTTTACATTTAGGCAACTTAATCATTATATGAATTTTTTTCCATTAAGCTGGCTTTCCAGGAAAAGATTGCTTAACGCAGAGGGTAAAAATGGTACCCCAAGTTCCAGAGAAGTGTGGTCCATAATGTGGAAAATGGCCATGCACTATTTTGGATCCGTAGTATTGTTGCTATCCTACAACACCATATCCTGGACTGCATCAACAAATGATGGATGGAGTAAAATGTTGACAGATTTTCTTATTGGTTACGCACCAACTATTAGTTACATGTTTAACTTGGCAGCTTTTAATCACTAAGGGATCTAAAAGATGTTCATGTTAACCATTATTCCCATCTAATTCATCCATCCTAAAAAACTGACATAACCCACGGCATATATGTCTCTTCGCTTACTGGCTGCATGATCACCATTCAGCTCAAATTTAGAGACAAACCTCAATTAAATTGACACCATAATGTCTTTTCTTGACAAGACAAATAGTCACCAATTATCTCCATTTCTTCTGAAAACTAATATGTTCTCCACTATTGACTGGAGAAACCTTATGCAAGTAACCATTATGTAAGAGATAATAGCATTTGGCTTTGTAGTTATCAAACACAAAGCAATTCTGAGTTTCTATACGGAAATGACGGGCACAAGGATATTCTCACCTTGGAGCTCAAAACAACGAAAATAATAAATTGGAAAACAGAGTAAGTTCATTAAGGTCACACAGGTTATGGTGGTGTTGGGGAGGGGGGAGGGAAAGAAAAAGGGGAAATGGCAGATATTGAGCAGCAACATGGAAAAAAATATTATGACCTTGATGCTCAGCAAAAAAATAAAAGATAACAATTTTTTTTCTTTATAAAAAGTGGAGATCAGTTTCATTATCAGTGCGAGAGCAATTTGGTTTGAGAGTGATGGTGATGGTGGAATGTGTGAGCTTTGGGGGGTTTTTTTTTTTTTTTTTTTTTTTTTTTGGTGGGGGGGGGGGGGGGGTGTCATTTGTGTTTTCCTTTATTAATGGATGCGAGGTCATTCCGTTAGGAAATATGAGAAGAAAACATCTGTATATTGGATACAGATAGAACTTGTCAATGTGAAACAAAATGCATTAGCATCAAACTAATACCCAAATCAGTAATTCATATTGATAGTGCCTTAATTAGGTAAATCGATCCAGAAGGAAGTATAAGCATAACAGGGCAAAAGGAGTTAAGAACATGTCCAAAGCTCGACAACATTTCAGCTTTCTAATTACATGCAAATTAGGGAAATGACATAAAGGAATAAAAGAGACATTTCACAAGAAATGTGTAAAAGTAGATACGACTAACCATATGCTGGTGGATTAGCAATTATAGCATCTGCCTTGAAAGGAATGCCTGAATCAAGATCAGGGTCCTTGCAGGCTGCGAGCAAAGAAAATATGATGTCCTTTAATTGCTTTCGTTGAATAGGTATCTCTGAAGGTGCAGAAGGTAAGAATCCTTTATTCTTGACCATGTCTGTTCGCAAACAAAAGCATTGTCATCAAAAAGTTCTACTGATCTCGCAGAATGCACTAGTGAAAATAGAAAGCAGATGCAGGAATTCAAATACATTCGGCAAGAACTTTTGGGTCTCCTCCTAAAGGGTAAAACTCCAGTCCAGCTGTCAACACGAACCCTTTGAAGTTTGCATGAGTTGCAAGTCTGACACGATGTCCATAATCCTGTAAGAAACCTTAACATCACTTTGCATTGCCAAAGAATATCTTTTATAGCATACGCAATAGTATATAAAGTTGATCAATGGGAAAAAGGAATGTTGTATAGAACATTTAGCTCTCAATATTTATATTAGGATTTTTATCATATTTCTTTCAGTGTTCCCAATATTTAATTACACTAGATTGCATGACACTTGCAGATGCGGGAAAAAGCTTGTGCCCCATAACTGACACCATTTTGACGGGAAAAGGCTTACAGAGATGATGATGATGATCATGATCATGATGTCCTGGTTTCACAGAGTTGTGGTCATTCCATATATCATAAGCAAACATTCCCCACTATTACAACCATGGTTCAAAGACTCGGCCGAGTCGGAGACGAGTCGGCCAAGTCGTATCCGTCTCGGGCCTCGGCCCACTCCGAGACGAGTTCGAGTCACGAGTCGGTCGACTCAACTCAGAGGAGACCGACTCAGCCGAGAATTGGGGTTGACTCGGTCGACTCGACATTATGATGATGATTTTGTGCCTCATCGCAATTCAATGTGGAAATAACTACATTAGCATATATTTATGAATGTAGTTTATGCAATTTACTATATTGTGCATGTATTGATATGCTCCTACTGACGACGCGTGTATTTATGATTTCGCTTTATGTTTAGTGTGTTAGGTGATATATTTTGGACATGTAATACATAAATGTGGATTACATTTTTTAAAGATTTGTCGTGATTTTTTCAGAATTTTTTGAGCTTTCTATGTAGCGTTTTGCGCGTATCGCCGATACCAATCCGAGTCGCCGAGACCGATCCGTCTCAGTGCCCGCCGAGTCGGCGGCCGAGACCGCGACTGTGAACCATGATTACAACTACCTCTCAAGATAGTGAAAGTGCATATGAGATTGTGAAATAATATCATGAAATAATATCAAAAAACAAGAAATATTAGCAAGGAGTATCAAAAATCTAGCCATCTCTTGAGTTGTCAAAAAAATGGATAAAAAAATGCAACATTTAATTATCCATATATGGAAATATGATATATATAAAGAGTGATATATGAGTATATTAGAAGTAGAATAGGGATAAGAGTAGAATTAGACTTTCTTCTATCTATATTATATATTGAGAGTTGAGAGATATCCAACTCTCTAATTTTCATACTCTAAATATTCTCATGGTATCAGAGCTTTAAGATTTTCTATCCTTTGCAACATTCATCGCCGTCATCTCAGCTGACCGTCAAAACATCACCATCAACATCTCTCTTCTTCTTCATCTTCTTTTTCCTTTCTTTCCTTTTTCCTTCTTAGAAATCTGATTTGAATTCAGATTTGTAAAGAAAAGAAGTAGAAGAAACTTTACTGTTCAAAGCGAACAGTTCCACTGTGTTACTGTTCACATGAACAGTAAAAGAATTCTTTGCGGATGGGCAGTTAAAGCCCATATTTCTTTTGGTTTGAAAATTGATATTGATTTGGGTTTTGATTTTATGATTTAAGCTTCTTTGTAATTTGGAGGTTCTTTTGCTTGTTAATATGAGTTTTGAGAGTGACGACTGAAGAGATGAAGCTAGCATAGGGAAATCACTAATATAAAGTTGAATAGTCACAACTTTCTACAGTGAAAACAAGTTGTTGAGATTCATGTTACTAGAGAGTTAAGGATCACCACTGACTAACGTGATCCATCTGATTCAAAGATGCAAACTTGGAGGCAGGACGACTACTTCTAAGACAGATCTTGAATAACATGGAGCCACGTGTTCAGGATTTGGTTCTACATTGCAGGACTATAAAAGAGATGTGAATTTACTTAGACAGGTTGTGTTCAAGAGGCAGTAACCTGAGTGAAGTCTATGATATCATTCAGGGCTATTCAGGAGTAAACAGGAAAGTCGAACGTTGGCCCAGTAATATGTCAACTTTAATAAACTTTCCGAAAAAGTCAAGGAGATTTTTTACTATCACAGCTGATGTAAAGGAGATGCATAAAGGTAGAACAAATTAAAAGTCCTTGTTTTCAACCGAATGTGTGACTGAAAGCTTTATTGACTTGAGGCTTGAGGATACCTACCACTTCTTATGTGAAGTTGTTCCTTTGGAGTCACAAAACCCAACCATCATGGAGACCCAAGATCGTCTTTTCTTGCGGTCCAAGGCAGAACAACAAGAGGTAAAGGTGGTGGGGGTGATTTTTGTACTAGAGATCGTGGGAGAGGTCGTGATTGTGATCATTCAGAAGGACAAGCAGGAAAAGTGGTCCATTGTTATTATTGTAAGGAGTCATATCACATTAAGTACAATTGTCCACTACTGTAAAGGAAGCAACAGCCGTTTCGATCTACTTATGTAGCCACAATTTAGGAAGAGCAGTCTCATAGCAGGAGTTGCGTCAGTGAGGAGCAGATGAAGAAGCAGTTGTATCAGATATTTCAGCAATTTCAGACATCATTCACTCCAATTTTCATAGCCACTTTGGCCTGGACAGGTAATCATACTGCATTTCTTACTTCATTTAGTTCTCCTACTTGGATTATAGATTTAAAGAGTTTCTAATTACACCGGAAACAAAAGTATTGTGTCCTCTTGATTTTACGTGTTATTTTCTCTCTGTTACATTAGCTGATGGTTCTACTTCTTTTGTTCAAGGCATATGACTTACTAATGCTATATCTTTTTATCTTTATCATATGTAATTTTCTATCAGTTAGTAAAATTACTAGAGCATTAAATTATTTAGTAAAATTATATCCTACGTTCTATTAATTTCAGGAACTTGGAATAAAAAAGATGATTAGCACCAAGCATGAGAAAGACGAATTGTATTAACTAAACTTGGTCCCCAAACCAGTAGTGTGTTCTAGTTCATTTTCATTTTCTGATCATTGTTGTCGGTTAGGTCACCCTCTTTAGCGGTTTTAAAAATTTTAGTTCCTAAGTTTATTTAAATTGAGTCTTTAGAGTATGAATCTTGTCAACTAAAGAAGCATCATCGAATATCTTATCTAAGTCGAGTCAATAAAAAGGCTAATTACCAATTTGATTTGTTCATTCAGAAGTATAGGGTCTATATTCTATAAAATCTAAACTTGGTTTTCAGTATTTCATTACTTTGTGGATGATTACTTGCGTGTTATTTGAATTTATCTCATGTTTCTATATTTCAAAAAATTTATTTTGAGATTAAAAACCAATTTAACACTTATGTGAAAATCTTAAATTTTGATAACGTTAAGAAGTATTTTAATTTACCTTTCACAAATTTTATGACTGAGTATGATATTATTTATCAATTCTCTTATGCACACACTCCTCAACAAAATAATATCACTGAACGTAAAGACCGTCATATGCTTGAAACTGTTCACGCATTGCTTATTCATAAAAAAAATTCTAAATATTTTTGGAGTGATGCAGTTCTTACATGTTATTTAATTAATCAGATTTCTTCTTCTGTTTTGCAAAATTAAATTTCATATTTAGTATTATGTTCCCAAAATGAATTGTCTTCTGTGCCACCAAAGATTTTTAGGTATATGTGTTTTTTAAAACAATGATCCTCATAAAATAAAATTGAATTCTCATGCTCTCAAATGTATTGTTCTTTGATATTCTCAGACAGAAAGGGTATCAATGTTTTTATCCTTCACAGGATCTTTTCTTATTTTAGCTGATGTCACATTTTTTGAATCTAAATCCGGGTTTGATAGCGACCCTTCGCTTTAGAGTTTGAGGACAACAATATGTTTTTCCTTATTCAGAATCCACCAGTTATGCATACTTCATTATTAGTCGATATAAATCTAGGTACATTGTCACTTATTCATGAAGAACCAAAACTCCCTCATGAGTCCGGAGAATCAACCAGTGTCTTCATAAACGTACTTCTACAGCACGTGTGCCAACATCTTCTATTGTTACAATTTTCAGATTACAAATTGGTGAGAATATATCTGCATTACCCTCTAGTGATGCTGCTACTAATTCTGACACTGTATCTGATGTTGATGTTCCCATTGCTCTTCGCAAGGGTAAACACTCTTGCACACTCTTTTAAATCTCGGCTGATATACTGGTATATCGGATGAAATATCGATATTTTATCTAAAACGATACGATAAGTTTAAAATTTTATCATATATCATTTTGGATCGATATGGACCAATATATCACCACGTGGTTGATATATCGGCTGATATTCGAAATGAATATATCTGGTATATCACCACATGACACATATGAGGACCTTTTACAAACACATTTGAGGAGATTCTACAAAAGATAAGTATCCCATATGAGTATGACTCTAAACTTACTTTAAGTAGTTGCATATGATTTGTGTAGGCAATCACATGTATATTCGTCATCTAGCATGACGTTCAAATGACATCCGGTATTTAGTACCATATTGCGATATATCACCCAATATCCGGTATATAATTTTGCCGACTGATATATCGTAGATATCTGATATTTAAAACACTGCTTGCACATCTCACCCTATTTCTCACTTTGTATCTTATTCAAACTTGTCTCCCTCCTTTCATGTTTTTATTTTTTCTATGGACTTATATATGTTCCCAAGTCTGTGTCAGAAGCCTTGCTTATCCCAGGATAGAAGGATGCCATCAAAAAAAATGTTGGTTTTAGAACAGAATGGCATCTGGGATCTTACTGTTCTTAAAGAATTTGTCATGTATCTGTGTGACGTGTCCATTTCAATGTTACCGTGTTCGTGCAATATAGTGTAAACCCACTTGATACTAATAGCTTTCTGTCCTTTTGAAAGTTAGTCGACTCTCATGTCTTATTTTTCTCAATCGCCTCAAAGTTCATGGCTTCTTTTCACTTCTTTTCCCTCATGGCTTCTTTAAAACAAGTGGGTTGTAATCTGCAAGTAGAATTTGGTGAACTAACCCACCATCATAATCAACATAATCATTAATAACCAAAAATTCATCAAATCTCGATGGCACTGTGATGGATCGAGGATTCCTTCAAACACGAGGAATTGATGTAGAGGGAGGAGAGGAACAAGCGTAGTGGGGCGATGGATGTAGAGTGTGAGGACTTTTTGGCTCATGTTCTTCTCGCTCTTTTTCTTCAAGCTAAACTTCAACTCCTTTCATTTCTTTTTCTTTCCAATCTAAGCTTTTGTTTCATCAAACTACACATCTCTGTTAAAAGACACTTTGTTGGCAACTGGATTATAGAGTTTATAAGTCTTCATGTGCTCATTGTAACCAACAAATACACACTTCTCTCCCTTCTCATTAAGTTTTCTCCTTCCTTGTTGCTTGGAATTGTGCATATGCAAGCGATCCAAATACTCGAAGATGACTAACTTACGGCTTTCTTCTGCTCCATGTCTCTTCGGGTGTCTTCTTTGGAACATTATTTGTAGGACATCTATTCAACACATATGTTGCACATGCAACTACATCGGCCCAAAATTTCTTTGACGTACCCTTCTTTAGAGCATGCTTCTCACCATCTCCACAATAGTCCTATTCTTATTTTCGGCAACACCGTTCTGCTGAGACGAGTAGCTTGAGGTGCTTTGATGATAGATGCCATGTTGCTTGCAAAATTGATTGAACTGATTTGAAGTATTCGCCACCTCATCATATCACAACACCTTCAAGCAGTAACCACTCTGTTTTTCTACAAAGGATTTGAACTAACAAAAGACATTAAAAGCATATGATTTTCTTTAAGAAAGTACACCTAAAGCATCTACTATAGTCATCAATGAATGTAATGAAATACTTGCTTCCTCCATTAGACGGATGTCCCATCTCGCATAAATATGTATGGACTAGTTTAAGTGGTTCTGTAACTCTCACCGACTTTCCACTTGGGAAGGGATCTCTATGCTGCTTTCCCAATATGCAACCTGCATAAACTTTATTTGGATGACTAATAGATGGCAAATTCTTACCATATTCCAATTGTATAATTTCTTCAATCCATCAAAGTTTAGATGTCCAAATTTCAAGTGTCAAATTCAAGACTCGTCATGAACAATGGTACTAAAATAAGGCAACACATCTCGCGGAATGAAATCAAAATACAAATGCATCCATAATTTGGCAGTAAAAAGAAATCTTTAAAGTGATAAAGAGGCCTCCAATCCAAATACTAAAGTTCGTATTTGAATCGGGAATTACATCAACCCACTTTGACCCTATCCTTTTAGACCTTAAAGCCTAGTTGTCTACCACCAATCAGCCTTACTTCCAAATATGTTGTTGCTCTAGAAGTCAACCCATCCATTTCATTGGTAGAAGATAAATGAACAAAAATTCAAATGGTGTTAGAATTTATATACATCATTTATAAGTCAACCCATCCATTTCATTGGTAAAGCCACCAATGATAATCCTTTTAGCATTTCTCCAATACAGACCATAATTTTATGTCAAAAAAATTATAGAACATGACTTCTAATAAATAAAAAGAGAGTATACAATGAAATCAAAATACAAGTGCATCCACAATTTGGCAGTAAAAAGAAATCTTTAAGTGATAAAGAGGCCACATCAAAGAGCGATGAAATTAGAAAGTTATCTTTGCAAGGAAATTAACATGCACACACAAGCCACAAATGAGGGAAAAAACAATATTACCATAATAGAAATAATAGGTGCAATGACATGCAACAAACTTTATGCTCACCTGTAAACGTTTCCCAATAGCAACAAAAGGCTGGACATCACCTCGTGTACCTACGATAAGAATAACTATTTGTAGAGGAGGTATGTACTGGAGATCAGTTGATTCTAGAGGTTCTTCATCAACAGCTTCATCGTAAGTATCCTCATGTCCAACATCAAGTGAGAAAGGTTCAATATTGCTTGGAACTTGAACTTCCACAGTTCCATCATGTTTCACGGTAGCTATTCGATTTAACATCTTAAGCTGCAGTACCAGGAAGTGAAACAAAGATAAATATAAGTTGCATCATAAATTCTATGGCTGCTCGTGCATGTAATAAAGTTGCAAGCAATTCTAGAAAATTTAGAATAAAGAAGAAATAATGCATAAATATATTCTTCATTCTAAATTTTTATATGTGCAGGGTATTTCTAATTTACTAACATACTGAAAAGTATTATTCAATAAAGAAGAAAATACATGGAGCACAAGCATCTCTATTCATAAAATATAATAGCCAGCACCATTAGCAACCACTATAAACCCATCCCTCTACGATCCAAGCTAGTTAACCATGGCCACATCAAACAGACAGTGAGCCAAAAATAGTTGATAAGTAATGGCAATTAGACGAATGAAAAATGTCAGGCAGGACTAAAATCATTGACAAATTCTTAACAATTGGCAGCTCACATTTTTTTCAGGTTTTCAACAGCAAGGTGATCAACCTTATTTGGGATGAAGCATGTTATTTATGATTATGGAGTTTTCAGTCTGGTAGAGAATGTTCTAAATTAAATGAAAATTTAAATATGGAACTCATCTGCTACAAATCATCCATCTCTCGCCTTGACAAAGAGAAGTATGGTATTTAACTCAGTTATCTCTATTGAAACAGTGAGTGGTGAATTCAGATTAAGGCCTCCAACAGCATTCTACAGCCAAAAATTGATCACAGCATCCTAGAATATAACCATGGGCAGTGAAGTATCTAATTAGGTTTCAAGTTTCTCTAACCATGTTTTGGAAATCAACAATCAATGTTACATTAATCTTTACTTTGCCATAAAATTTATATGAGTGGAAAAAATGGAAGAAGCAAGAGCAAAACACAAATCAAGCATAATCAATTGAATCAGAAGTGTATCGTGTGATAAGACAAAATAATCTGTGGTCAATTATCTTAAAATAAAAGTTGCCTGAATTTAATAGCTCACACTATCATGACCATATTTAATTCTCTGGATGTATATTCTTCTCTAATATCATAAGCATGATGCCGCAACGTCAGAGTTAATATTTAAGATTGAAGAACTTCCTATAGTTCACAGAAGTTTTAAAAAGATTTAGAAGATATGGTCATTGCAACTTCGATGCAATGTTGTTCCTATCTTTAAGTTCAAAGTTTGGAAGTTAAATATGGGTCATGAGCCATGCTGAAACCAACCAAAAATATTATTTATAAGAAGGCAAAGCAATTGCTTGAAAAGTCCAACTAATGGGTTTGATGTGGTTCATCCCACGTATAATGAATCTAGTAAATTTCATAAGGTATATCAGTAAATTCTCGCTGTAGACATTCTTGCAATAGCCAAAAGAACATCTCTAAGCCTTCCAAGCATTTGGCATCAAACGCCTACTGCGGAAAATCTAGTAAGGTAATATAAACTGGCCTACCAATAGAAAATCTAAGCAAATAGAAATTAAATCTCCGTCTAAAACTAGGGGCAAACTTTGCAACTGCTGAAAATAAACTTGCAATATCATTCTCGATTCTGCAGTCATCAATGGAAGAATTTGGAATAATTTGAGAGCAAAAATACAAAATTGTCCAAACCTTCTCTTTGTCAGATATTTTATCATCAAACAATTGAGCTGTGGGGTGTGGATTTGGTCTCCGTTTCTCAGTTTTTGACCTTTCAAAATTGTGTGTGCCTGTTGATTTTTCTGATATTTCTGCATTGTTTGTTCCGCCAGGCATAGTATTTGCCCTGGATAGATTCCTGTCATTGATCACTGAATAAAAAAGATTCAGAAGCTGCATGGCAAAATAAATTATACCCTGGTAAATGAGATGCACCAAGCCTATTCACTCCCTCATAGCTGGAATTCTACAATGCATTGGTAGCAATAGAGTATTCAGAATATTCACCATTCCATTCTTTATCCAGTTACAAAAATCGCCCAAGTACAAAGAGCCAAATAGTTAGCACAATCTACTGGAGAAAACAAGCGCTCACAGGAGTTGAAGAATGAACAGGTCGGATAATCATGAGCTAAATTAAAAACATCAAAGACCAACAGATTCTATTATATGAATAAAAAATTTACAAAATAAAATAGATATTAGCACAACTATCACTGAATAATATATAAGTTTGCTGCATGAGTGATCCCTAGCATATCTGAGCCAAAATATCAAAGTAAAAGGAGAGAAGTGAACAAAGCTAATATCAATTGTCAATATATCAAATATCTTTCTCATCAAAATGGGCTTAGTTATGGAGCATGACTCAAATTCAAGATACTCTCAAAAGAACTTACCAAGAATTTAAGATCCATCATCAACGCGATGCCATACATATTTGAATTGGTGCCAAAATTTTCAGGCAGAAAGAACTATGGACAAAAGAGGGCCTCGTCTGAGAACCTAAAAGCCAGATGGTGGGTAGTATATAGGGGTGCCATTCGGATTCGGATATCCGAGGATATCCGCATCCCATGCGAATTCGGATGCATTCTTTTTTGCATCCGACGGATTCGGATCCGGATATTCTTATTCGGATACGAATACGGATTCGAATAGAGTTAATAATATCGGATCCGGATTCGGATATCCGCACTATTATCATATCTATTATAATATTATATGTTATATAAATATATAATATAAATATATATAAGTATATAACTATATTAGCCTTTAGGGTTTGAGAATTGACTCATTGAGAATCTGAGATCCATCTTTCCCTCACTTTTTCTCTCCACTGACGAGCAGCCATGTAGCCACCCCCTTTCCCTCTCGATCTCCCTCGATCTCTTTCAATCTCGATCGCTTCTTAGTTCTCAGCCATCGGCTCTCTTCTTCGACCACGAGCTCTCCCATCTAACGAGTCCGACCAGGCGCCTCCGCCCACAAGCTCTCTTCTTCCCCTCATCAACCCCTCCCTCAATCTGAACCGCCAGAGCTCCGCTTCGAGCGGTCTTCAATCTCGATCTCTTCACACGAGCTCTCCACTCTGACAAATCCAGTGAGTCTAACGAAAATCTCGATTTCAAAATTTATTCTGTGAGTTTTCTCTCTTAATTAATTAATTGACAATTTGGCTGAAATTTTATTCTGTGAGTTTTATCTTTGTTATCTTGTGTCAAAGTGGTTACACTACAAATTTACAAATTACAGCACAACTTAATATTTTATGGATGAAATTTTATAATAAGGAAAGGGTACTTGTTGGGTGGCAATTAGATCTATGAATCAATGATTCGTTTCATCTATTTTCTCTTATAATTCAAAAATTATTTATTTTGTAAAATATTTGAATAAATAGTTGAATTGCTTGTGTTTATAATAGAGTCTTATTTATAATTTACAAGATTTTGAAGACAAAAGATGAGATCTTTGAAGTTAAGTGGAACATGCAAAGGTGAATCTCTGAGAAGGACAATACATAATCATTGTCCTGTCATCAGGTAATGTTCATTGTTTTTATCATCATTAGTATTATTTTCTTTTGTTGGAAGTATTTGAAATGGATCCTTCTTGCATTGTTATCTCAACAATAACATCGTTTTATGAATGTTCCATGCATCTTTGAGATAGTGCAGCTTGGACTGAGATTTCACTAATAAAGTATTTGTTTGGTTGGTATCGTTTGCATATCCATGTGAACTTCTCTATTTATTTATTATTCATGAATATCACACAAAAACCAATTTCTCAGTACTGACCTATTTGACCATCATAGTATTTCTTTTACATCATAATTGAAGTTAGAGAAATAAGAAGTAACTAAGAGCATTTGTAGCTATCAGGTCAATAATTAAACATAATATTGAAACATAAGAAAATAATCATTAAACTATGAATGTAAGATGTTAAAATCATATATTATCAGTATAATTAGGACTGCGACTATGATAACAGTCCTCAGAAAAAGACTGCGACCATGACAGCAATTCTCATAAAAACACTGCGACTTAATCACAGTCCTCATAAAAAACTGCGACCATACTACCAGCAACTAAAATTATGGTTAAAATTCAGCCACGTTGCGCTCTTTCAGCTGGCGGCTGAGTCTCCGAATTGCTCCAATTGAGATTTTTGAGAGGTAACAAATTCTTGACTCTCAAATGAATCAAAGTTCTATAATATTGAAACATAAGAATAATCATTAAATTATACATGTGAGATGCTAAAATCATATATTTTCAGTGTAATTAGGACTGCAACCATGGTAGCAGTTCTCAGAAGTCTTCAGAAAAAGACTGCGACCATGGCAGCAGTTCTTATACAAAACTCATTGGCAAGCTTAATAATGGTTCCTGTTTCATAGGGATAGTTCTACTATATCTCTTTACTAGCAGTCATTTATTTGTTTATAGCTAATTATTGCACTTGTATTAAGATTTACTATGTGATCATTCTTTGTCACACTTAATGATGGAATTACTTGGTAATGATATAGAGTATCTAAAAGTCCTTGATGCCAAGGGGAAAATAAATGAAATACTTGTATACCGACTTTCGTGAGTATTCAACAAACATCCGATTAGTATCCGCATCCGATCTGCTAATATCTGATCCGTATCCGATATCTGATTTGGTGGATACGGATATCATTTTTTCCACACCCGATAATATCCGTATCCGTATTCGAAAGTTGGGTGCGGATATGGATGTGGTAAATAGAATATCGATCCGTATCCGATCCGTCCGATGGCACCCCTGATAGTATACCTATTTCAAGGTCATGCTAATAGAAATATGAGAAAGCAAGGTAATGCAGAAGATAAGATACAAATTACACGGATATGTAATTAAAGGAAATATAAAATGATTGATGTTATAAAAGCAGCATGCTATTATACAATTACAGAGCAAACACTGGTGGCACACAAATTAAAATAAACTTACATTCAGAAGCTCAATACTGAGCTAGCACACACCTAAATAATTAACAACTTAGTAAGTGACAACTAAGAGAATAATAATAATTAACAAGTGCACCCATGACAAGACCGAGCAGTTTACACCTTGCAATATATACTGCATAACCAAATACATAGCTTTATATCCTATGTTGCACAGACACACCAACACGGACACGATACGATACGACACCCAGACACGTAACGAATTGTAGAAAGTACATAGAAAATAGAATAATCATGTCTGATCCGTGTGTCAGACATGCGTGTCCGATCACACGCGTGTCCGACACGACATGGCTCCATGTTTGAAGTGTTTGTGCTTCTAGTTTATATCTCATTCATACGACAACATACAAATATGCACCTACTTATTCCATGGTTCACAACACTGACAAAATTAACTAGAAAAAGAAAATTGCAAATAGAGCAAGTTCTTTTGAAAATTGCAAAACTAAAAAGATTCTTTTGGATTTTAGGAAGAAGGCAAGGGATATAAATCCAGGTATGTCTGCTTCTAACACAACTTTTTGCTTCTATAACCAGTTAAAGAGCTGCACTAGTCCTTTTCTTCTACTCATCCCCCTCTCTAACATTAATATTAATATTCTTCTTCTAGAAATCTCCCAAAAGGCATTATTGATTGGACTTTTCACTTTTCACTCCCAAACACTAGGACTAAACATCTTTTATTCCCAATGAATTAGGTAGAAAAATCTCCTCTCCCAAGAATTGAGTGAAGGAAAGGTTTGTAGTACCCATCTAAACCAATTAGCCAAATATATTGTGGCTGAGATTTTATTGGTCTTTTCTCCACTTTTAAGAAAAGAGACAAAGCATGGCTCTAATTATATAATTTCTTGTGATAGCATAATGTTCTATGTGCTTCACCCAGATATTGCTCTTTGTATAGGTAAAGGCAAACAATCTCCCATTTGATAACATTAGTTTCTTTATGGCTTTAAGAATCATGATTCAGTTTTTTTTTTCCTTTTAAAAAGAAAAAGAATTCAAACCAAAAGATACTTGTGGCTAACTGATTTAGCTAATTACTCACAAACACATATTTTTCTTTCCCCTCTCCTAACTATTTTCAAAGAACACCTGTGCAGCCCCCACTCATTAGCACTCCAAACAGCTGTAGTTATTGGATAGCAAAGTGGAAAAGTTCATCAATGCTTTCATGGAAATTTCTAGGTTAGGAGATTTATAGTAACAGGGGAGAGAGAAAGGTGATAGAAAAAGGCCTAACATGATTTTTAACCCTACTTTTAAAAGTAGAAAGTTTCATATTGAAGCAAAGAATATATTCACCCTACCGGACCAAATCAACTTCCAAAGGCACATTATTCCTTCATGATTAGCAAAATAACTTCGAAGGAAATAATTTCCTCATCGATTTTTTTTTTTTACCCAATAGGTATCTCCTTCCAACAATTATGGAAACCAATGAGTATTTCCAAATTACTAAATACAACAATAACAAAGCCTTTATCCCAAAGTTTCAGAGTCGATTACACGAAACCTTTATTCTCCATTGATCTCTATTAAGGGCAGCCTGTTACTATAACAACTAGTATCCTTTTTATTCCTCAATCCATGTTCGTTTAAGACTACCCCTAGTCCTTGTTTCTGCGTCAACTATAACCCTATCCTGCTACCAGTGTAATTAATAATCATGTGTCTAAATCTCGATTGATTCTCCTTCTTTTTATCCTCAATAGAAACTACTCTATTCTCCTATAGATGTAGTTATTGCCGCTTATCCTGTCTAGCCTAAGTAACAAAAATGAAAAATCACAAGTATTTCTTGACCATGAACTGTATTATACCCTCATTTCCTCTCATTGTTTAACTACAGTTGCATTTCATATATCTTGTTTTTATCCTACCAATTCTGAACCCTTAGTCTCTAAAGCTTCTCTCCGTTTTTCTAATATGGAACTCACCCCATTCCCGATTCTCCTCTCTTTCCTTCTACATCTCTCTATCAATATCATGCTTAAGTATATCTGCAAGCTTTACTCAACCAAATTAATTTTTTGACGCCACTGTTTCTGTTCTCTTTAGCCTTTGCTCAATTACCCTCCCAGAGTTTTATTACATAAGATTATTTTTGCAAGTCTGTACAACTTTGTTTCACTCCTTTATTTTACTGATAGGTACCAAGGTGTTCCTTCTCCATTCATTATGCATTTTCTTACTTTCTATAATATTGTGAACTTAGTTCCTTCTAGACACTTTCAAACTTCAATCTAGATATCATCACGTACTACAACACTTCCCGTTTTCATATTCTTTGAAACATTCTTAATTTTATGAAGCCTAAATTATCAATAACCCCTATAATGCCTACAAAGCCTACTGTTAAACAATAGACTACATTTTATTGATACTCAAAAGAGTTATAAAATACAACTACATAAATCCAAGAGGAATAGTTTTCTTATACCCATACAAATCAAATCCTATACAAACTATGACTTGTAATAATAGTAGACTTTATAAGCCTCCAAATTTTATTGGGACTTTATAACTAAAATAAATCTATTAAATAATTAATTACTAATCATATCTAACATCCCCCCTCAAACCCACAATGATATAAAATTGAGAGGTTGCGTAACAAAAACTGGAAAAAATATATTAAAATTACTGAAAACAAATACTAATACACTCATGCCAAATTGTTGATTGTTGATGTTAAACTACGAATTGTTGATGCAAATGTTGAATGTTAATGCATATGCCAAACTAAAGAAAACCAATTCGAACAAACTATAACAATCCTCCCCTGGGATCTAACCCGAACTCAAACAGCAATCTCCTTTAATTCTCCCTTAAGATCTCAAACGAACTTGAAGGATCCTCCTTTGGGATTTTAAAGTAACTCGAAGGATCCTCCCTTGAAAATTCAAATGAACTCAAACAATCCTCCTTTGGGGCCTCAAACAAAGTACTCCAATGTTCCTCGTTTGAGCCTTCAAACGAACTTAAATGATCCTCCCTATAATCATCCCTTGAACCTCAAAAGAATTAAAATCATCCTCCATTGGGATCTCTAACAAACAAAATTTTCCTCGCTTGGGATATTGATCCTCCCTTAGATCTTGACCGAAAATCATAAACTAAAGCTGAAGAGCCATGCTCTCCTCTGATCCTCTTAGATGATGTTGATTTGCAACTAGTTGTACAACACTGATCAGTTCAAGCAGAATCAGACTTAACATCACCAGCGCGTCTGGCATGTTCAAAAACTTAGGGATAGACCCTTGGATTACCAAAATCAGCTTCAAATCTACTAATCTACGGCTAAATTAATATCAGCCTTCTGATCTAAAGTTCAATTCTGAACCAAAAAACAAAACAAAAGCTGTCCAAAGCTGACTTATTTTTCAAATATGAACCAGAATTTCATAACCGAAAATTATAATCCAGTTAGTGTTGTGCGCAGGACAACAACCTCCCTGAGGAATCCGCCAACCAGGCGGAGACTGATGCAGCTGGAGATGTAACCAACACGACAAGAACAGAGAACAATAGAGAAAAGCAATCAACACAGTATTTAACGAGGTTCGGCAATGTGCCTACGTTCTCGGGGCAAGGGAGAGAGAGATTTTATTGATTCAGCAATCAATACAAACTAATACAGAGGGATACTTGAGGGAACTTTCAGGGATACAATACATGAGGGCTCTAACCTTTATTTATAGCATTTATAGCCACAGAGTCCCTTGATTTTAGGAAACCTCAATTGGATTGATCCCAAATAGAAAAGGAATTAGAATCCTGAAAGGAAAGCCAAAACGCATCTGTCGGTCGACCGACCCATGTCCACGATCGACCGGGCGGTCGACCGGACCCAAACCGAGAGCAGCCTGCTTTCAGTCGGTCGACCGGGCGGTCGACCGCTCCTTGCCACGGTCGACCGGGCGGTCGACCGGGCTAAACCTATGCATGTCGTTCACACCGGTGGACCGGGCGGTCGACCGGCCTTCTCCAGCAGTCGACCGGGCGATCGACTGGGAGCATATCCTGGCCTGCTGCAATGCGCGTCTTGCTCCTTTGTCTTCCGATCTCTGTGCTACCTTCTTCCATCTCCTCTATCTCCTCTCTCCTTACAATTCTCCACCTCGGTGAAGATTTTTCAAATCTGAGCCGATCTCCAACGAACTCCAGTCTATCACTCGGCGAAATTGACACATGATCTCGGCGAAATCGACACACGATCTCGGCTTGAGCACTCTGGACGAAATCGACACACGATCTCGGGAAATCGACACACGATCTCGTCTTGAAATCTTTAGCTCAGCTATCAACTAGGATGCACCACACATACCTTCCCTACACTTCACCTTAGAAGAAATACCATACATGCCGATCAACGAACGTGTCTCCAACTCAGCAACTTCATGACCTCATGAAGAACTCATCATGAGTCAACACTGACGCTCCAATTGACTGGCTCTCTCCAGTCTACATGTCTTCAGCTGACGGTCCAACCAAATCTGAGTAGAGCACACCGAACACCATCATCGGCTTCAACAACTGGATGCACAACCCCCTATGCAAGCTTAACCATCTTCTCACCAGAAGATCAACTGCTCATCGAGATCACAATGCTTCACCTCTACGTGAAGTCCAACTCTCCACCTCTACGTGAAGTCCCAATCAGCTTCTCGAGAACCCAAACAGCTTCATACGGGTTGCATCACCAAATGTGGTTGCGCCTTTACTGTTGCCTACGTACCTTACCCAAAGGATCAAGCCAACCGTAGTTCATTTAAATGAGCTCCATCAAGCTCAAGTACTTGTACCTAAATCTTCAGCAGCGAACCTATCTGGCTGAGTCATATGAATCTCCTTACTGCCACCATTGAGAACAACGACTTTCAACTTGAGCTTATCGCGCTCACAAGCTTGAGATTCATGCTTCTTCACCTACGTGCATGGTTTTACCTTGGTTCCAATGGCTGCAAACAATTCGACATTCTCATCAATGTCTTCAACCTGTTCAGTACCAATCCCGGCTACATGATCTCCACCCGGTGTCACATCCGGTGAGTCCTCACTGATACCGAACCAACTGGAGATGGTGGAGTAGCATCAACCTCCACCCGCTGCGATACTTCCTTGGTCTTCGTCCTCTCCACCTGCTGAGAGACGGTAAACTTCAACACTGAAGCCTCATCAAATGTGACATGCCCACTCAACACGGTCTTCTTGTTTTGGGGGTCCCATAACCTGTAACCTTTCATATTTCTCTTGACACCAAAAACATAAACTTCTTTACTCGCGGATTCACCTTGCCATCTTTGGCACTGAAGTAGGTCAGACTTCCAAATTCCCGCAGCAAACCATGATCTTCAGCAGTTTTTCTAGACCAAATTTCCAATGGAGTTTTACCTCCTATCGCAGTCAATCCATTTATGAGATGGCTAGCATACACAATCGCCTTAGCCTAAAACGACTTGTCTAATCGTGCATTAGACAACAACCATCGAATCTTTTTCAGTAAGGAACGGTTTACTTCCTTAGCCAACCCATATATACCTTCTGTGAAGTGAGTATCAATACCAGTGTTCTGGCGAAATCGTAGGAATTGGTTCATCTCTTTCAACATTACCAATCTGTAGCTCCTTAATCTTCCTACCTATCTGCTTCTCCATTCTTCCTTTCCATTTCGCCAACATATCTAGGGCTTCACACCTTTATCTCATAGGATATATTCAACAATGCCTAGATAAACTATCAATAAAAGAGACAAAGTACCTGTGATTTCCAAGCGATGTAGTCTTAGCAGGTCCCCAAGCGCTTACGTGAACACAATCAAGAAGACCTTCTGAGCAGTGAGTACTGGTGCTGAATTTCACCTTCTTTTTCTTGTCCAGAACGCTGTGTTCACCCACCAAGTTGCACGTAGCAGCACCTTCCAATGATCCTTTTTTGAGGAGCTTGCAAAGACTTTTCACCTCCATGTCCGACCTTCATCTGCCAGACCTTGCAACCATCATCTGAAGAACTCGAAGTCTCCACCTGACCTGTAACTGTATTACCCTTCAAGTAGTAGAGATTGTTCTGGCGGACGCCTTTCATCACCACCATTGAGCCTTTGGTCATCTTGAGAACACCATCTCATATAGATACCATAAGACTCAATGTTTCCAAAGCGCTAACAGAGATAAGATTCCTTTTGAGTTGAGGTACATACCTTACCTCCTTCAATTCTCGTACTATCCCATCAAACATCTTGATACGGACTGTACCCATCCCTTTCACATTACACGGATGATCATCCCCATGACTGTGAAGCATCCATCTAGCTTCTCAAAGCTAGAAAACCACGCTCTGTTCGGGCACACATGATAGGTAGCTCCGGTATCCAAGATCCACTCAGCATTATCTGAGTAATCAACAGTAAGAGTAGTAACAGAGAGAGAATACCGATGAGTCTGAATCAGTGTTTTAAATGTCAGATATCAGGGAAATGTCGGATGTCGTAATCGGATGTCGGATTTCGGATTTCGGAGATATTTCGGGGCCATTTAGTAAATTTTGGACGTCATGACGGATAATAAATATGTATCCTAGATGTCTTAAATAATGTAATTTAAAAATTCTTATCAAGGTAATACATACACAACTTATGCAAAACTACATAAATATGTTTAGGATATGTATAATTAACTTAATACATTTTGCATATATTCACTAATCCGTTGCTAAAATTTCTCAATTGCTCTTAACTTTCAAGACCAATCAACATATTGGGTTTTTCCCAAAATGTTGGCCGACATTTCGGGAAAATGTCGAGCGACATATCAGATTTTTTCCGAAATGTCGGCCGACATTTTCTAAAACGCCATTTCAAATGCGGGTGGGGATGTCGTGACGGTGAGGACTTGAAAACGAAATGTCGGCCGACATTTCGGAAATGTCGGCCGACATTTAAAACACTGGTCTGAATTCGATCCATCCGCCTGTGCGAGATTCGCCATGGTGTTTGACTCCATCTTCTTACCTTTGGCCTTCGTGCAATCAACTTTCCAGTGCCCTAGTTCCTTGCACAAGGTGCACTGATTCCTCTTCAAATCTCTAAAGCCTGATCTGGACTTTGATCTTTCCTGATCATCTCTTTTCTTCCTATTGGAACTCCTGCCTCTTACCGCCAATGCCTCTGCAGTTGTGCTCTCTGAAGGAGACAGTCTATCCTGCCTCCTTACTTCATAACTCACAAGAGCACCAGACACCTCACTATAGTTAAGAGATTTTCTTCCATCAAATGTAAGAGTAAAGGTCTCATACTCTTTCCTAGGAAGAGAATTCAATAGGATTACCGCATTATCCTCTTCATTGGTCTCCACATCCACGTTAACTAGATTTGTAAGAAGCCTCGTGTAGCGATTCAAGTGTTCATGATGGAGCATCCTCTTTGCATCTGAAAACTATAAAGCTTACTCTTCAACTGCAACCGTGATTCTATACTTTTTGTCAGATACTTCTTCTCTAGGATCTCCCACAGCTACCTCGCAGATGTCTCATGCAACACATGATACTTGATGTCTTATGTCAGACAAGACCTAATCAAGTCACACGTCGTATGGTTCATCTTGTCCCAATCTTCTTCTGTAGTTGATGCGCGCTTCTTCTCCAACCGTAGAGTGTCTTCAAGCTTTAATGCCGTCAGCGCATCCATCATCTCACACCTCCACATACCGAAATTGTTCGTGCCGTTGAACTTCACCACATCAATTCTCAGCGGATGTGGATTCATGGATGTACCTTCTTCAGCTATCTTCTCAACTAATTCCTCAAAGCAATGCGGAAACAAACGAAGTTAGATAAAATAAACTAAATAAAGACAGGATCTTTACCTCCACGTGAAACCCTCGAAGAGTTTCCGAAACTGTCTACTCCTTTGAATTGATTCCTCGAGCAATCTATACGTTGTTTTGAGATCGACACACGATCCCACAAACAGTCCCAACGCTGATCCGAGATCGACACACGATCTCCACCAAATAGCAATTGATGCCCTTGAATCAACACACGATCCCACGTCAAACCTGGGATGCTCTGATACCAATTGTTGTGCGCAGGACAACAACCTCTCTGAGGAATCCATCAACCAGGCGGAGACTAATGCAGCAGGAGATGTAACCAACACGACAAGAACAGAGAACAATAGAGAAAAGCAATCAACACAGTAGTAATGAGGTTCGGCAACGTGCCTACATCCTCGGGGCAAGGGAGAGAGATTTTATTAATTCAGCAATCAATACAAACTAATACAGAGAGATACTTGAGGGAACTTTTAGAAATACAATACATGAGGGCTCTGGCCCTTATTTATAACCACAGAGTCCCTGAGCTTTAGGAAACCCCGATTGGATTCGATCCCAAATAGAAAAGGAATCCGAATCCTAAAAGGAAAGCCAAAACGTGTATGCCGGTCGACCGGCCCATGTCCACGATCGATCGGGCGGTCGACCGGACCCAAACCGAGAGCAGCCTGCTTTCAGACTGCTCCTTGCCACAGTCCACCAGGCGGTGCCGGTCAACCGGGCTAAACCTATGCATGTCGTGCACATCGGTTGACCGAGCGGTCGACCGGGAGCATATCCTGGCCTGCTGCAATGCGCTGTCTTGCTCCTTTGTCTTCCGATCTCTGTGCTACCTTCTTCCATCTCCTCTATCTCCTCTCTCCCTACAGTTAGAACACATCTGAAGGGGGAAAAAAGAATTTCAAAACAAATCTGCAAAAAGCTTTAAGTCTGAATAGAAATCTAAATCTAAAGCCTATTTCAAAAGCAGTTTGCTCGAACAATTTGCAGAGCCCACTTTTTGGCACAAGCGAGCTCGGGCAGTTTTTCGGGTTGCTTCGATGGGAAACCAAGAGCTTTTATCTAAGGATGCTTTTCTAAGGTTTTCTAAGCTTTTGCGTGGTGATGGTGGTGGCGGCTTTTTCTCCTTCTCCTTCTTCTTCTTTTGTTTTTTTGGGGATGGGGGAGGTCGGTCTCCGAGAGAGAGGGGGGAGAGGGAGGAGGAGGATTCATAATTATTGCTTGACAATCTTGCACGTTCGCTTACTATGACAATAGGGGTCACTCCGCATGATTCCAAACCCCAACGATGCCAAAAATATTTCATATTGAATCTAAATTCGTCATGATATCTAGAATTACGTAAGGGAATGAGTTCAATATGCATAGCAATTGTTGCTTGTTCGCCTCTAAACTTATGGGGCAAAATGTTCCACTCTTTCAGGTGGAGTTTATAAAGCTCGAATTATGATAACTTTTACTAGTAATTTATGTGACTAATTATTAGTATGCCTCCACTATAATAGCACATTACGAATGGTTACATGTTGCAATTAATTCGCTTACGCGTGTGGCTTTGATGTGGACCTCGTTGTCATGTGAACTCACATATCCTTATCCTAATTCCTAACTCGAAGACCCAGATACATTAGAAAGAAATAATGATTATATAAATTAAACAAGCCTGTTAATTATCTGCTTCATTCTGTCTATGATTCCAATCACCTCCGAAATCTTAATTCCCTTAGCCTCTTCACTTCTCTTCATGATCTACTACACTTCCTCCCAATTATTCAGGTCTGCCAAAATTTATCAAACAGCCGAGACTGTCTAGAACTGAAACCCTACACATAACCTCGGGATCTCGAAAATCAAACAATACAGTTCACTGTTCAAGATTCACACGGATTCTGGAGATCCAGCGAGAGCATCACACTAAACCATCAGAAACCCTAATTTACCAAAAAAAATCAGCGCCTACAAAGTTCTAAGCTCGAAATCAAAGGGGATAGAAAGTGAGAAGGAGAGCGAAAAAGAGAGAGGACGAACCAGAAGGCGACGAGCTGGAGCCGCCGCCGCGGTTGGACTTGCCCGCGCTGCCGCCGTTATCCGCCATCGCTGGGGGTTTCGAGCTCGAAGATTCGTTCTTGGTTTCTCGCAAGCAACTTAAAGAGAGAGAGTCGGCTCGAATTGGAAATTAACTAATGAAGTAAAGAAAGTAAAGACTGATGAGAGAGAGAGAGAGAATGACGACAAGTCGATTCGTTTCTTTAGACGGTTATAGCGAGTGGATGGTCTCATTTTCAGTCGTCACTAAATCATTATCTATTTTAAAAAAAAAAAACGCTTTTCTCGTATTAGTCCCAATAATTTCACTTTTGATGATGTGATTTTTGGTTTTTTTGGGTATAAACTCCAAAAAATAATAATGAATTGTATTCCAAAACCTTTGTCACCGCTTTTGTTTATTTTCAAGGGCCTCTCAGTCATTTTGAGGGTTATTTTAAAAAAAAATTCTAAGGGTTATGAGTTATCTCAAAAATTTAAAATTAAGTCTCTGCATTTATATGCAAAAAAAACCTAATCAATTTTGATTTTTAATTGTAACAATCTATTTTAGAGTCATTTACCTATATATCCAGTGAAATTGTTTATTCCCACACAAACAGTATCCAGATCATAATTTTTTTTTTAATGAACATAGTTTAGCATCAGTCATCTATTTTGTGAGCTACAAGCATTTAAAAAGTAAAAATATTCATGCTATTAACACCATCTGTTATGAGAAAAAAATATTCTAAATCACATGTAATATAATTATAATTATATTTTCCTACTACTATAGCCTTATGAAGATATATTGGTCATAAGTTTCAAATAGCAGGATATTCCTGCACATGTAATAGATATTAAAGGGAAAAGATATATTAAAAAATCATAAAAAATCAGTAAGGCTTATTATATGACTAACACTGCAGAGGATTTTTTTTTTTTTTTGAGAAAATTTTAAACGGAATTATCTATTTATAGAAAAGAAATGACAAAATATTTTAATCACTGAAAGAGTTTCACTTAACTTTCCTGTTAAAATCTTTAAGTTTACTACCTCAATGCTTGGCGATTGCAAGTGTAATCTTTATAAAGTTTATTGGCTGATCTCGTCCATAAAATTTTCCTTCTTTGCCCGCAGAAGAATGTATAAAATGCTCGCACAAAAACAAGTTTTTGTAGAGCCCTAATCATGCAATAACACAAATTTACAGGAGCGAATATGCATAGAACCAAAGAGCATGACAGGCACCTATGGGACCCACAAAACAGTGAAAGGGTATTAAGGCGGGTTCATGCGACAACAGTTTGGCTATTTTTAAAGAGAGAGAGAGAGAGGTGGCACGCCAGCGTCAACTGCTCCCACCACAGCACTCCCAGCTCACTCTCCGACAGTACGCATGTTCGCTGCCTCCTGCACGTGAATCTCAGCCGTCCGCTGGAATCACGTTGCAATATTTTTTTTAGAAACACGCGGCATTATTAAAATGGACAAGAGACAGGTAAGCCAGCTTATGAGTTTCAGAGCCCATAGGACATGTAAGGCCCATCCAGTATTTATGAGTTTTTAAGAGCCCACTGGACCCGTCCTCAAAAGCTCAAACGTATTTGAACTGGCCCATTCAGTTTAATATAGCAATGAGTGGGCTTTATTTTGGACCCATCAAGATCTGGCCCATTCAATCAAATATCTCATGATTACGCGTCCCAAAGAAAAACAACGATAATAAATAAATCACACTGCTCATGAATTATTTGTCTCGGGTGAGAACAAATGAATCCAAATCGACGCATTTGCATCAATCGATCGAGGCATTTAGCTTCTCTCATAAAGCTATACTCGTGTCCGTATGCGTAGACACAGATACGGTAAATGTCATATACGATCCGTATCCGATCTGTAAAAATTCCAAACAGTAGTAGATTTATTATCCTTTTATTCCTTGGACCACTACTGGACATGGGAAGAAGTCTTGTTGTCCTGAAAATCCTGCAATCTCCATGAGACACCCAAGTGAGCTCGTGATGGTTAACACCATGCATCCCCCAACCACTCGCTCTCTGGCAAGCATCTGGCTATGATCCTATTGTTCCATAAAACTTGGGCACACCAAAATTATGTGACATGACACCCATGAATATCAATTACTATGCACATGTCTCGCACACTGACATGTCCAAATACGCATGGGATAATAGTTGCTGTGAAGTCCAAAGAATTCTTTTTTGTTCCATTGTGAAGATTGCAACGGTCAGTTGAAGGATGCTTGCCTCAAGTTGCCACGTAACGGGAAAACTTGCAACGGTTACCTCTTGTTTGTTTGGATGGAAGCAAAAAAGCTGGTCCCAGGAACCAACATTTCAACTGCAACTCTCTCTAAGTTTTTCAGATTGTCCGCGCAGTGGATTTGTTCCTGTAATTGATCAGGATAAGGATGATAGCCGGCTGTACTCTTGTCTGTCAGGTTGAATCTCATTCTCTTTGCAAGTGCGCGGTTGAACAGCTCAGAGCACATGTATGTTTCTTGCTGCTGCTGCCTGCAGGCCGCAGGACTAATCGATGGGGTTTTGAGATCTCATCTTCGGCCAAACTGTATGTGGGCGTGCATTAATAATGCGAGATGGATGGATGAAGGAGCCAAATTACTGGCAGCTAGATGTTCAGCATCCACACAAGCTGATGATGCAACACAGTGCATGTGCTCGAAATTTTTGAGATCGTATCAGCTTCGGCAGCAGCCAATTTATTGCCTGCCGGTGAGCTTGCAACGGCTTCATCAATGCACCGTCACCACTCACCAGCCATAAGTTGAAACTGGGGCCAGTTCACACGCACAGTTTTCACAGTATCCTCAACGAATTTATAGTTAAAAGGTGTAATAAAGCAGAACTCAAGGTTTCCCCCATTCACGAAGAGCAGAATCATACTGCTGGGAAGAGTACTGCCTGATTCAATTTCTTGCCTCCTTAATAATTAGTGGCCCACAGAGAACATGGTGAAGGAACCAAAATATGTGGGAGAGACTAGAGTTTCCTGTGATCCTTGCCCCCACCCCTTGTGTTCACTCCCCCACTTGAATTTTTTTTCAACGGTCACATTAACGCACATTGGCAAGCAAATATAACAACCAACAGTTCAAGTAGACAAAAACATACAGAGAGGGCAAAAGAGATGAATCAGACAAGAGCCATTAGGCCAAGCTTGCAGATATATCACTGTTTCCTTTACTAAAAATAGCTATTCAACTGTTAACAACAGAGCAACCATATGCCCAATTGACACCAATACAATGCATGTATCCCAAATTAGATAAAAAAAGGGAAGTAAAAAAGAACTAACGTCCAGTCATCACTGAGGGTGGGGATGGGTAGAGGAGAAGTGGAATTTGAAAGGACACGGTGACGATCATAGAACTCGAAATTTTTGAAAAGAAAGAAGAAAAAAGCAACATAGTAAAGTAAGAGCTCGGAATAAAAATTAACAGAGGGATAAAAAGAGGATCGAGTCAGCAACGCTTCCACGCAGCTCCATAGACAGAGTTACAATGGAAGCAGCGGGAGGTTGAGAAAGCCGTTGGCAATGGAGCAATGGTGTGACTGACTGGCGGAAGAGGAAAAAAAGAAGGAAAAGAAGAAGAAAAAAGTACAAATCTGTAACACAGTCAAATAGAAGCCTGGACTTGTTGAATGTACTACGAGCACTGCCTGCCCCTGCGGCAAGAGAGGGCTCCGGCACCTGAAGTGATGGAGCCAACCATGGTAGAGGACTTGGCGCCGAGGCTGGAGGCCCTGGAGTAGCTTGCAGAGGCCCCGGCCCCGGATGGGGTGAAGTAGGCACCGTTTAAAAGAAGGTCCCCTTCCGACCTCCAGTTCCAGCTCTTCCACCTGCTGGTATCAGTTTCCACCCTTTTCGTGACCTGTACCAATTCCAACGAAGCAGACGATCGTTGTTCGTGACGATTTTCGATCAAGAGAGAGAATGAGCAAAAATGTGGATAAAAAGTACCTCTTTGGCCCGAGGGTTGGCCGGAGCAAGGTATCTGTTACCCTGGCTGTTGATGGTTGGGTCAGCGCTGCCACCAATGGCATACATCTCCCAGTGAGTGTAGTCATTGTTAACGACATGGAAATAGCCATGACGGCACCTGCGTTTTACCCATAGCAAAAGATTAAGCTTGTGCCGAATCAGTTTTGAAAATTTCCATCAATAGGTTGAGATTAGAACTAATCAAACTACCTCGGCATTCTCTGAATTAGGCCTTCACCGAAATGGTTAAAAGCAATGGTTACTTGCATCGCCTTGTCCCTTTCGTAAGAGTCGCTGTGGCCCAAGAGCATTACCTGCACCAATTTGCCAGAAGAATGGTTAAATGAGGAAATCTAACAAGCAACGTCCATGTAGATATTTGAATAGGGATCGAGGCGTACCTCATTGTGGTGGGTGAAGTAATTGTTGGAGATGGTGATGGCAGTGGAGCCCATAATTGCATCAACAAGGCCATCAGCACAGTTGGACAGAGAGCAGTGGTCGACCCAGATGTGGCTGGATCCAAAGATGGACACGGCGTCGCCATCAGCCATGGTTCTCCAGCCATAGTGGGAAGGAGAACTGCGGACCATAGCGTTTCCAGTAGGCTTGCAGTCATGAATGTGGAGGCCATGGATGATGATGTTGGTGACGAACTGAACAGTGATGCAGGCACCATTGGCAATGTGGACATTCACACCACGGCCATCGATGGTCTTGAAGCTGTTCATGATGAGCTCCTGCTTCAGAGTGATGACCATGTCGCGCTTGAACACAATCCATAGGGGCTCGTCTTGGATCACAGCGTGACGGAGGGTCCCTGGGCGAGGGTTCACCGGATCATTATCACTTGGGTCGGTCACATGGTAGTATCGACCATCGCGACCACCAATTGCATTGCGGCCGAAGCCAGTGCCACAGTCTGCAAGGTGCTTGCGGTTGAGGTGCCAGTTTGGGTCGCATCTCCAGCAGTCGTCAATGGGATTTCCAGTTCCACACGATAGGAAGCCAAGTTCACGGCGAGCTGTGTGGTTGTTGATTGTCCTGCACAACAACATTGAATTGGTTCAACATTTAGCCTGTTTGGTTGTCAATTTCAATTCTCAAAAGCAGCGATTCTAGATATGGTGTTAATTGGAGGATAAACAGTTCCGCTATGCAATATATTAAAACGAAAAATCTTCTGCTTGCTCATTTTCAGCAATATCAATTGCTAATTTTTATCAATTGCTAATTAAGCTATAAGCTCTTGCTTATGGGTTGATTGATCATTAGAGCTCAGTTGTTTACAGAATTTTATACACTTTATGAAACATTATCATAAGTAACAGAACAGCATCCCACTATAGTCAAAAGACTTCAAGCTTATTGGACCATCTTAGCTACAAATGAGCATACAAATCTATGGGAAACGCACTGTGTGAAAAGTTAGCATACCAAGTGAAACTTATCACAATGAACACTGGTATTGAGATCTAGGATTGAATCCACAAAGCAATTACAGATGATAAAGTAAAACAATGTGCCCTCCAACTAACAGTTAAAAAATCAATTTAACTTGATCACACCTTTGTTTATCAAATTGAGTCCAATAAACATTGATTTTGAGATCTTGCATGAAGGCCCAACTTGAGCTTAATTATAAATTAAACCAGTTGGGTCCCTTAAATTACTAGTTAACAAGCAACCACAGGTCCAAGAAAAAGTACCGCTAAATCAATTCTGAGAATTAATGACTGCCCAACTAAAGTAGTAGAGTGGAAGAGGGGGGGTATATTCATGTTCATTCATGTGACACATTTGGCCCATGTTACTGGCCAACATCGTCACGTGGCCAATCAATTCTAAGATAGTGAGTGTCCTCAACAATTACTTATATCCACCGACCGAAACCAAGCAAAATAAATACTACAGCAATTCTTTGCTCTGATGAAGTGATGAGAGCAATAAGTAAGTAAAAAAAAAAAAAAAAAGTCTGTACCGCACTGGCAATAACTACCGACGATAACAAACTCAGTAATAAATGAGTACTCGAGCTGAGCTCCTTCTCTTTCATTAGAACAGGCCCCAATCCCTGTGCTCAGGACCAAAATGAGGGCAGCAGAAAAACTGTGTAGAGAGGAGGGGACAATGGGAGAGGGGCCTGCTCTGCTTGGCAAAATTTTCTTTTTTTCTTTTCTTTTTTTTTTTTTTTTCTCCTCCAAAAACTATCTCAACGACAAACCACGGTCATTAATGTTACAGGGGCGATAGCACATGACGAGGCGATGGTGGAGTGAAAGCTAAGGAATTTATTTGACTCCAATTTAAAACAAACAACGATAACCAACAAAATGTACGTGGAATCCGAAGCGACCTGAGTCCATGTGAAAAGATTAAAAAAAAATTAAAAAAAAAAAAACCTTATTGCTCCTTAAAACGAAACCCAATAACCGATCCAGATTCTATGCTTTTCAAAGCAAAATAATTAGAAATTCAGGTCAAATTTGAAAAAAAACTTTAATCAATTTTGCTTTAAAATCCCTCAACAATATTTTATTTTTGACAGAAAAAAAAGTGGGGAAAACTTACATATGGAGCTCGGATGCAACCAATTCCGGATCGTCGACAGCGCCCACTACTGCCTCGCGCCCAGCCCTGTGAAAGCGAACCCACGTTAACATAATTGACCAAACTGCCCCCAGACACTAACTAAATCTCGCGCCTTTCGAGAAATATACGATATTATGAGGACAAGGACAAGAGATAAAGAGGCCCGGCCATAGAGAAGGCTATCGCCATTTCTCATTTCGGGAGCCGAGATTCTCGCAATTCTGAAGGAGTCGAAATTCGCCGCTCGAGGTGGTCGGTGGCACGCGGGAAAAAAATAGGGAGGTGAGGCGACCAGAAAAGGGAATTCCTTTTGCAGCTTTTACCGGATTGACTTGTCAGCGGATTGACCGAAATGCCCTCGACAGCACAGTGATGATTCTTTTTCTTTTTCTTTTTCTTTTTTCCATTGGATGATTCTCTCCTTTCTCTCCTTTCTCAAAGAGAGCATAAGGAGTCAAATTGGAAAGAGAGAAGGGGACATAATAAACGGACGCAGCGAATTGATGGGCAACGGTCAAGATTTTATCCAGTGTATAAAAGAACGGTTGAGAAGAACCGTTGAGGATCTGTTACTGACCTTTGTTCTGCTTCTGCCATTGACGAAGCTTCGCTGCTTGCTGCTGATTCTTTGAGGCTCCTTCTTGCTCCAGCTCCATTGCTACAAGAAGGAAAAAAAATCGAGATTTTTTAGGGTAAAAAAAGGAGAAAATAATAGTTACAGTTCCCTTTTTTTTTTTCAAAGACAACCTTCAAGGAATCTAGCAGAAAGACTCCATAAATGAGATTATTTAGTTTAGTAAAAACAGAAAACTGAGAATTTATGAGCTTTAATGTAGTTCTGTCTCTTATTTCTTTTATGTGAAAAAAAAAATCCTCTGTTTCGCATTTAGCTTTTCAAGAAACCACTAAAAAACTTTCTATTTTCCAACAAATCTTTCAAATCCGAAACCTAATCTCGATTAAGCAAAACCTAGAATAGAACAAAGAAAAGATTTATTAAACGTGTCGAGGTTTTTTTAACTCAAAAATGACTCCTCTGTTTCAACTAGAGAAATAATAGAAATCCAAAAAAAATCAAGAAAACACTTAAGAACTGAGATCCATTTGCTCCTTCGCAAAATCTCTCAAATCTAAACCCAAATAAAACACCACCTATGTTCCACATTAACTCGAAAAGCAAAATCACACCATTTTTCTCTGAAAACTACACTAAAAAACTCACTATTTCCTCCCAAATCTCTCATATCCAAGCCTCAATCCGACCAAAAACAGAGGGAAATTCCCACTTACTCCACTAAAATCAAGAGAAATCGTAATGTACCTCAAGAACAAGACCCTATCTTTCCCAATCAACCCCAAACCGCCAGCCACGACAACAAGCAGCCCCACAACTGCCAACGAGATCCACTTCAGCGACTTCGCCATTGCCGCCGCCTTCAACCTCGACTCAGACTCAACTCTCTCTCTCCCCCCCCTCAGATCCCTAACTTTCTCTCTCTAAATCCAGCCTATTACAAAGACGATAAAAAGAATAAAAGAGAAAGAAGAAGCAGGGTAGAGAGAGAGAGAAAGTGAAGAAAAAGAGCGAATCCTAGTATTTTGTGGAGAGAGAGAGAGAAGAGGGACGAGTCCAAAAAGACTCGTAACGCAACCGCCATTTATAGAAAATGTTAACCCGACCACGGTTAACTTCTAACCCCGGCCTTCTAATTATTTACGGACCTAAACCACCCACCCCTAAACCTTTAACCTAAAAGCGGTCCGTTAACCGCCACTAACGGATTCGGTGAGCGGTATCTTTTCTTTTGCCCTTTTAACCGGCGGTGGTGACGTTACCGCCCGGCGCCGAGAGCGAGCGGTGTCGGCGGTCACGTGAGAGGGTCGTGCGCAGTAGCTCGACGACGTCTCAACTAACGTTTCGCCAACAGTACTTGCGGGGACCAGCGAGTGTCGCGACGGAGGATTAACGGTGATCGACAGGTGCCGGTTTCAGCGGCATGGGTTTAGGATTTTGAGAAGGGAAGGGGGCATAATTGGGAATTATTACCGAGATTTGGCTTTTGGCGGGCACAACGATTTGCCCATGCGAGCCTGCGCCCAATCATCATACGTTCTCACGCGGGTCCTTCTAACTCAAATACAATCCCTCCAATATTTTTAAATATTTATAAACAAAAAAAATTAAGTGTTTTCAATACTTTTTGCTCACCCATCAAGCGGCACAAAATAGATGACCGAAAGTAGTGAGTTTATTAGATTTGTGTATTTAGACATAATAATTCTTGATGCTGACTGATTATGATCTAAACATTTAAAAAACCGTACAAATCAATTTTTATTAGATTTCAAATGATTTACACCGTTAAACTAACTAACTTACTATTTAGGCTATCCGTTTTTCTCTTAATTGATGCAGAGGTAAAAAATATTTAAAAAACACTTGATTTTTTTTTATTTATAGATATTTGAAATAATATACATCAACTTCAACGGACTTCAACGGAGTGTATATTGTGTTAGAGTGTTGAATGTTGGTATTCAGTGGGAAAGATTACGGCTCAAATCCTTTGGAAGGACATAACTAACTCTCTCTCTCTCTCTCTCTCTATATATATATATATATATATATATATATATATATATATATATATATATATATATATATATATATATAGAGAGAGAGAGAGAGAGAGAGAGAAATGTAAATCAGCTGACACAGGAGGCAACTCCCTCCTATGTCGCACTCAAAAATCAATTTCCCGAGTCAATTTTTAAGATCCGACCGCACATTATCATCTTCATACTTTAAGATATACACATATAAAAAATCAAGTGATTTGAAGTTTGTTTACTCCATTTTCTTTGCGTTCAAACATTAACGGTTTTTTAACAATAGAACAAAATGGAACGATTAGATCAATAAGTAAACGAACTTCAAATCAGCTGATTTTTTATATCTGTATATCTTAGAATATGAAGATGATAATATGCGGTCGGATCTTGAAAATTCACTCGGAAAATACGATTTTTGAGTGCGACATAGGAGGGAGTTACCTCCTGTGTCAGCTGATTTACATTTCTCTCATATATATATATATATAGAGAGAAATGTAAATCAGCTGACACAGGAGGCAACTCGTCCTATGTCGCACTCAAAAATCATAATTTCCGAATAAATTTTCAAGATCCGACCACACAGTATCATCTTCATATTCTATGATATATGCATATAAAAAATCAAGTGATTTGAAGTTTGTTTACTACATTTTTTTTGGGTTCAAACATTAACGGTTTTTTAATAATAGAACAAAATAGAACATTTAGATCAATGAGTAAACGAACTTCAAATCACTTGATTTTTTATATGTATATATCTTAGAATATGAAGATGATAATGTACGGTCAGATCTTGAAAATTCATTCGGGAAATATGATTTTTGAGTGCGACATAGGACGAATTTACCTCCTGTGTCAGCTGATTTACATTTCTCTCATATATATATATATATATATATATATATATATATATATATATATATATATATATGAGAGAAATGTAAATCAGCTGACACAAGAGGCAACTCCCTCCTATGTCGCACTCAAAAATCAATTTTCCGAGTGAATTTTCAAGATCCGACCGCACATTATCATCTTCATATTCTAAGATATATTCATATAAAAAATCAAGTGATTTGAAGTTTGTTTACTCCATTTTCTTTGGGTTCAAACATTAACGGTTTTTTAACAATAGAACAAAATGGAACGATTAGATCAATGAGTAAACGTATTTCAAATCACTTGATTTTTTATATGTGCATATTTTAGAATATGAATATGATAATGTGCGGTCGGATCTTGAAAATTCACTCGGAAAATATGATTTTTGAGTGCGACATAGGAGGGAGTTGCCTCCTGTGTCAGCTGATTTACATTTCTCTCTCTCTCTCTCTCTCTATATATATATATATATATATATATATATATATATATATATATATATATATATATATATATATATATATATAAGTGTATCTTAGTAGTTTTTTACATTACAATCTAAGGAGGTGGCTTAAAACTCTAATATTTTAATTTTTTTTCTCAATCCAACCGCAAATTATCATTGTTTTGTTTTAAAATGTACACATATAAAAAATCAAGTGAATTGGAGTTTGTTCTCTATTTTATTTGAGTTCAAACATTAACGGTTTTTTAACAGTAGAATAAAAATGGAACAATTATATCAATGAATAAATGAACTCCAAATCATTTGTTTTTTTATGTGTAAGAATATGAAGATGATAATGTGCGGTTTGATCGTGAAAAAAATTAAGATGTTGAGGTTTTAAACAGCCCCCTTGTAGTCTAAGGAGACCGAGTAAGAACACTCTACTCTCTCTATATATATTATTATTATTACTATTAGAGTAAAGTGTTCCTAGTCTCTCCTTAGATTGTAATTTGAGGAGGCAGCTTAAAACTTCAGCATTCCAATTTTTTTTTTACAATCCAATCGTACATTATCATTTTCATATTCTAAAATATGCGCATATAAAAAATCACGTGATTTGAATTTTGTTTACTTTATTTTCTTTAAGTTCAAACATTAACGATTTTTTAACAGTAAAACAAAATGAAACAATTAGATCAATAAGTAAACGAACTCCAAGTTACTTAATTTTTATATGTGTATATGAAGATGATAATGTGCGATCGGATCGTGAGAAATTTCGAGATATTAAGATTTTAAGTCGTCTCTTTAAATTACAATTTAAAGAAACCTCTCAAGAACACTTTATATATATTATTGTTGTTGTTGCTGTGTCGTCGTTGTGCCAGTTTATCACTTGTACCTGTGACAGGACCTAAAGCCAGTACCACGTTGCCTTTTTCGTCGATGTCCACAAGAGCAGGGCGTGTGCGTGACACTGTCCTAAATATGAAGATTGGTGAACACGATCCCTAGATGTAAGTAGTGTTGTCCTTGCTACATAATTTACGAGGAGATTGATTGCTAACAACGTGGGTTAATTAAGTTTGAGGATTGAGCGAGGGTGAGTTAAGGAAAATCAAAATTTATTAGGAGCGAAGAAATATATATATATATATATATATATATATATATAAAAGAAAAATGTACCTCAGCCGTCAGCTGAGAGACACTCTCTCCGCTGTCACTTCAAAATGATCGCAAACTTACTGTAACATGGTCTCAGTCTACTGTAACATGATCGTAGTCCTAAAAAATCATATATTTTTAGTGTAAATAGGACTGCGATCATGGTAGCAGTTCTCAGAAAAAGACTGCGATCATGACAGCAGTCCTCATAAAAACATTGCGACTTAATCACAGTCCTCATATAACACTGCGACCATGATACCAGCATCCAAAATTATTGTGGTTAAAATTCAGCCACATTGCGTCAGCTGAGAGTTGACGGCTGAGGAACAGATCCCTCATATGAGAAAAATGTACCTCAGTATGTGTGTGTATATATATTTATATATGATTTTCAAACTAGCTCACGATCCGATATCAAGAGCCTGGACTCTGTATACAACTCTCATCATATCCCACACGTATATTTCACTTGTTCTTATTGTTCACTCAAAATAAGTCATAAATATCTAACAAATCATAGGCAGTTGGTGTTGTGGCTAGACCATGGGCCATTAAAAATTTCGCTTTCCACCGCTCTCCACTTCGAAGCTCCGCGTACGCGGTATATTTAAAATTTCGCCAGTCTAATCTAGACTCTGGTTCATAATTTTAGTTTTTATTTCTTCCTTTTTTGGGTTAGCCCTGTTCGTGACTTAACCCAGTTCAAATCCCAATACAATTTAGGTTTTTTTTCCCCTTTTAACAACATGATTTGATTTGGTTTCACATTAGGACCTCACAATAAACCACACTGAAGAAATTGCAAAATCAGCAGCTGTTTCACACAATTCAAAGAAATTCATGCAAGCTTAATTTTTATTTTTCAGATTTTCATCTCAATTTAGGCCCCAAATCCAGCATTTGCATGATGGTTGTATCAAGATATTTTGGTCAGGTCAGGCTTAATTTTGGTTTTATTAGGGATTTGAGCAGGGTTAAGTCACTTACATGGCAAGAAAAAACAAATAACATTTTTTTATAGGACTTTTGAGCTTAAAAATTATATATTCAATAATTTACCACATAAAGCCAACCAATCACAAACCAACTTTCCACAAAAGCTTAATTAATTAAAGAGGGGACACTAAATTGTGTTACAAGCTAAGCCACCCACTTTTTCATGCACAACTTTAGGAACACACCTGCACAATTTCCCTTTCTTAAAATCATCTACAAGCCAAAACAATTTCTAGTGGCACTTTCACGGCATTCCTTTTTACTCGGACAATGCGAGCCCCATACTGCCCAGTTGCAAGCTGAGTCACGAGGAGCCGAACTTAACCCGAGTAAATTGAATTTTACCTAAAAACATCTCGTTGTGCCTTTTGCCTGGACACAACAGTGAAAGTGTTTCAAGTAGAAAACAAAAATTACTTTCCATTAAGTTTGGAGACACACAAGCAACCACGTGTGCTCATGTGCACGTTAACACACAAAATTATACACTAAACAATATAACATTTTTTTAATATATCCACATTACTTTACTTTAATTTATTCAAGGCTGTTAATTTGTACGGAATCTAATCGTTAATGTAATCGGCAACAGTATCTGTTGCCTTTGTTCTCTTCTTATCAAAGGGAATAATCCTTAACTGACACTTTTATCCTACGAGACAAAGACTGATGTGAATTTTTTTTTGATTAATTACTTTAATCTTGATCTTAACCACCATTTTAATTGGTGGTGTGGTTAGCATGTAGCTTTCTTTATTACTCAAAATTCTAACTTGGTTGGTACCATTTTATTTTCATACGGCATATACACCCTCTTTTTCTTCCCTTTCCCACATATATCCTCTTTCTAAAGTTTTGCACAAGTTGTGTATATGTAAGCATCTTGAAAGGAGATTGCATTTTAAGACGATTAAAAAAAAATAAGGGGGAAAAAGGTACATACACTTACGCGTGAAATAACAAGTTTAGAGAAAATAAGAGCATTTTTAAGCGAAATAAAGAAGATGGAACTTATGTGAATATATGAGTTGCTTTATTTGCTTATCCAACTCATTGAGCCACGGATATACATCAGTTCATTGAGAGAGTAGGATGTTACGGAAACCTAGAGCCTTCTCGGAGGTAACATAATGGGTCTTCTATAGAGGGTGAGAATCAATTTGACTTAAAAACTTACCTTTCTATTTAAATCTATCACTTTTTTGCTTATTTTCTAATGTGAATATTCTAATATAACACACACATATATATACATCAAGATGCATATAACTTACCAAGTGAAACAAAGTTACATCTGTGACTAGAAACATACATGCTACAAATATACATGCATTTTTTTTTATATGACAGAGTCGTAGTCATGACTAGAACCTGAGATTTTTCATAACCCAACGTCACCCCTACCACAAAGCCAAACCTCAGCGACATAAACACTACTTCAATGTTAATCTCATATACACTCACTCCTAAATGTGAAATTATAATCATGTAAACAAATGTAATTTTTTTTTATAAACATATAGTTGAACAAAATCATGCATGCCCATGTCCCCTATGATTATTTCAACCCCCATGCTTCAATCCTCCACACTCATTGTTGTAATAATCACTGTTGTTGCAATAAATTTTAAAAAAAAAAAATTGCACTTTTTCTTGCCGCATGCGACGAAACGCTAGACCGTTATTGATGTTTTTAGTCGCTACCCACCTCAAAAGGCCTCAACTTTTTTTTTTTTTAATTATTAAATCAAATTAAAATTAAACTAAATTAAATCAAATCACCTAACTTAAGACTTTAGGGAATGTGATTCATTTTTCTGACTCCCGTCTCTCAACCAACTGCCCCCGTAAATGAGGGGGCTGTTACTTGATTCAAGGGGAGAAGAAATCATCCTTTACAAAAAAAAAAAAATCATTTTTTATTTATAAGTTCAAAAGAATAATTTTATACCAAACGATGGGGGGTTGGGCCGTGGGCCCAGCGAACGGTGGCTGGCCATTATCTGCGTCACCGACGGTGGTGGGCCCCACGGGCCCCCCGTTGCCCGCCAGTCACATGGCGAGCAGCGAGCGTGCATTGAGGGCCGGGATTGACGCGCGGGCATCTCTTTCTTTTGGGTTTTCTTTTTGCAAATTTGTTTCACACGCATTTTCTTTGTTGCATAGTAGTACTTTTAATCTTTTTTTTTTGCTTTTCTTCCCCAGGTTCCGAAAAAATCTCTGCATTTGACTTTTGAGGATAAAGTGGGGAAATTAAGCCCCGCATGCATAAGTAAAAAGTATTAAAATTACATAATTTTTTATACACAATCATTTTAAAATATGAAGATCAAAATAAATAAAGTGAATCATCCTTAGAGATGTTTCTATTGGCCCAAAGGCCATTAGCCCTAAGTTTTGATGATTACAAACCATATGAAGTTAGGAATTAACAAGATTGTTTTAAATAAGTTTCAGGTAAAAACATAGGTTGATTGACGGCTCCTACACAAGACTCACATTTGGAAGCCGCGAGGATTTAGATCCCAGTACCTAGCACACTAGAAGAGCTCCAGGATCAAACAAGTTGAAAAGACTATACAAGATTTGTATCTTTGCATTTTTCTTTTTAGTTAAGATTTATAGTCTATTTGTCAAAACCGAGATGATAGAGGTTGATAACCTTGGTATTGCCACACACACATTTGATATTGCTTCATGCTTTCAAACAAAATTTTATTACAAAATTTCTTACCAAGTTTCAGAAAAACAAAGTTTGGAAAAATCGGTTTTTGGAAAAACAAGCTTTTGAAAAAACGAGTTTTAGTTTAGAAAAAGAATTTTTATCAAAATATAGTTCAAATTTTATTAGTGTTGATCTATGATCACACTATGATCTTTCCTAACTCTAGAACTCTATTTTGTATCTACCCGTCTAAGGAAAATTTATCGAAAAAATTAAACACTTCAAAAGTTTTCCAAAACTGTAAATTTGGCCTTGTCCGGTCGACCGTACGGTCGACCGCTGGCAGAGCAGAACTGCTCTGTCGGTCGACTGGGCGGTCGACCGACATGCACCAATGTGCATTGTGCACATCGGTCGACCGTCCCGGTCGACTGGCAGAAAAAGCAGAGCTCTCTGTTTGTTCCGGTCGACCGGTCCGGTCGACTGACAGAGAGTGGTCACTCTCTGTTTGGGACTTCGGTCGACTGCTTTCCCAACGGTCGGAAATCCGACCGTTGGCGGTCGACCGGCCCGGTCAACCGACAGCAGCCAGAGTCTACTGACAGATTCCAACGGCTATTTTTTTAGTTTGTCTTTTGTTGGGGTTTCTCCAACGAATATTTTGGCTTATTTAACCCTGTTTTCATCCCCTATAAATAGTGGGAGTGTTATACAACTAAGACACAACATTTACAAGAGTAAAATCAAAATTTCTCAAAGTTTAGCCTTTTAACAAAAAGAATTTTCTTGAGCCAAAATCTTCGATCCTTTGTGTTTTAGCTTGAAGCTTTCTCTTCTACTTCTCTACTTGTTTTAGCACTACACAATCTCTAAAATTTCATCTCCTCATCTTGGTTATAGGATTGTGCATGTGAGCTTTGTTTGTGGTCAAGTGTTGATCACCATTTCCTCATATTGAGAAGTTGTAGAGGTTGCGGCCTCAAGCGAGCTAGTGAGCTCTAAGTCGGTGTTACAGCACCGTGAGAGAGGACAAGTGTGTCCGTAGAGTTCTAGTAAGAACTTGTATTGACGATCCGGTGGGATCAAGCATAGTGGAAATCCTTCATCGTATTGAAGGCGGAGACGTAGAGCAGTGGCTCGAACCTCGAAACATATTCTCGTGTTTGCGATTGTCCACTTATCTCTAAACTCTACTCTCTCCTTTACTTGCTATTATTTGTCTACTTCCTTGCAAGTTTTAATATTGTTATTGTTTAATGTTAATTAGTTTTTAATCCGCATTATTTGTCACTTAGATAGCCATCACCTATTCACCCCCCTCTAGGTGATTTCAATTGGTATCAGAGCCTAACCCTAGCATTTGGTTTAACCACCTTAAGGAGATCCTCATTATTGGCTATATCTATTTGTTGCATTTATTATTTGTTGTGCACTACACTTGTATTCATGGCATCAGTTGACTTTTCTAGCATCAAGTCCCCATCCAAATTTGATGGGTTAAACTTCCCCATTTGAAGGTCAAAATTAACCTATTCCTAAAATCCCTTAGAGTTAGAGTTGCCAAGTCCATCACCAAAGAATTTATTGAACCTCTCACTGATGAGAGTACATGGTCCGAAGAAACCTCTAAGGAATATGAGGCCAATACTAGAGCCCAATATGCACTCACTCATGCTTTAAATGAAGATGATCTTTCTCGCATCATAAATTGCAAATCTGCTTATGAAGTTTGGAATGTGCTTATTGTTACTCATGAGGGGACGTCGCAAGTCAAGAGATCTAAAATTGACTTGCTCCGTTCTCAATATGAGAATTTCTATATGCTTGATAATGAAGGCATAGATGATATGATCACTCGTTTCACCAAGATTACTAACGCCTTATCTTCTTTAGGTGACAACATCGACAATGACCAAAAGATCCGGAAGGTCATTAGAGCTCTTCCCAAGTCTTGGGAAGTCAAGGCAACCATCCTCAAGAGCTAAATGATAGGGAGGAGATGGACTTCTCCAGCTTCATCGGCAATCTCAAAACCCGTGAGATGGAGATGAAGGTAAGAGAATAAAGGGAGACACCAAAGAAGAAAGCTCTTGCTTTCAAGGCGGCTCCATCCTCCTATGATGAAGAGGATTCATCGAAAGACTACGATGAAGACTTTGCCATGCTCATAAGGAAGGTGGGCAAAATGTTCTATAAGAAAGGTAGACAAAGCAGCTTCCGAAGAGGAAGACCTCAAGGAAGATTTGAAAAGAAGAGAGAGGAACCGGGTCCAAGTCTTCATTGCAAGAAGACGGGACACCTAATTGCCGATTGCCCCTCTCTACAAGCTACTACCTCCAAGAACGGGCAAAATAAGAAAAAGGCAATGGTGGCCACATGGGATGACTCGAAGTCGGAATCCGAAGAGGAGGTCGACACCGCACACATGTACTTCATGGCACATGACGATGATGCTTCCAAGGTATGTCTAGAAAACTCTTTAAATGATGAAGACTTAACCATGGATGAACTTGCTCATTTTTTTTGAAGAATTATAAAGTAGGTATGAAATATCACTTGCTCAAAATAAAAAATTGAAAAAGGAAAATGACTCCCTAAAGAATAAATTTGAGCTTGTTTTAAAAGAGAAAAATGAATTATCAAACTCTTTTGAAAAATGAAAAGGGATTTTGAAAAATACAAAACCTCTTGTAAAGGAAAAAAGCCCTATCTTTACTTGCAATAAAAATGAATTTTTAGAGATTCAAAAACGTATTGAAGTTTTGGATACAACTTTAAAGAAATGTGCTTTTGACATGACTAAATTTGCACCTATGTTTCCTAAAGGAAAATCCCAAGGGAAACATACTCATCATCATGCATCTAACACACACAAACAAGCACACACGCACAAGCATGCATTTATGTATGGTAAAATTTATACATGTGCACATTGTGGCCGCAAAGGCCATTTAGCTAAATTTTGTTGTGCTAAGCTAAACTTGTCAAATAAAAATGTTTGGGTTCAAGAAAACACTAACCCTATAGGACCCAAAAAGATTTGGGTACCAAAAGACACGTCGAACTTAATTGATACAGGTGCGTCGTCCTCCTCCAAGACTTAGGAGGAGATGGTGCCCGGGTGGTGGATGCATCAAGGCTCAACGTATACATCGTCGCTTGCATCGCTATCAAAGAGGCACCCATTTTTGGAGATTACCCATGGCTTGGTAACTTTTCCACCTAATATTTCTTTTAATATATCTAGGATTTGCTAGTTGCATATTTGTGATAATATGCCTACATGTGTAAACTTGCATATCCATTTTTTTGTATCTTAACTTCGATTGGATTGTTTATTAAATGTGTTTTGATTGCTTGCCATATTTTGCTTATTCATATATCAAGATTTTTTTAAAAAAATGGTTTATAAGAATATAGTCAAAATAAAGATTTATTTTACCACATTAAGCAAATAAATAGAGATGTAAATTGCGCGCCTCAACTCTTATCTAGAGGAATTTCGAGGAGAAGTTCAGAACCCTTAACGGGGTATTCGGCTTCAACATCTAATGTTTATCGCTTAATTAATAAATAAAAAATATATTGTTAATAAAAATAAATGAAAATAAAAATAAAACCTTCTACTGAGTTTTTCATACCAAATAAGATTTTCAATGTTATTTTTATATAATATATTCTTTATTTTAAAAAGGAAATTTTTTAAAAAAAACCTCAAATTTTCAACATAGTTTTTAATTGGTTTCAGCTGTACTGGTCGACCGGCCCGGTCGACCGATCCTAGCCTGGCATAAGGCCCGGTCGGCCGTCCCGGTCGACCGTTATAGCCTGGAACAGAAAAATTATTTTCTGCCCGTAGCCGGTCGACCGAGCGATCGACCGACTGAAACCGAGTTTGCTCTCGGTTTCCACCGGTCGACCGGTAATCGGGTAAACTGTTTTTTTCCTGACTATATAATAACCATAACCCCAATTTTCCCCTCATCTCTTCCATCCACCGCTTCTAAGTTTTTTCCTCCCCTCTTCTCTCAACCCTAAACCCATTCCAACCCATCTCTACCTCTCCTAACCTCAAATTTCCTCCACAAAAATTTGGAAAAATTGGTTTCAGGCTCCAGATCTACTCTCTCTCTTCAGTATTTCTCTATATTTTCAAGGTATAATCTCATATTCTCTAAATCTCTTATTTTTCTTGAAATTTCTAAGTTTATTCGTTTAGATCTTGCTATATTTCGTGCCTATCTTGCTAATCCATCATTATATCTAAAAGAACCCGATCTGAAAAGGGAAGAACCCCCCAATCTTCATCCTCCCCATTTGTGTCTCAAAATGCATCCTATAGGCATGCCATAATCTCCACTAAAAATGTGAATTCAGGTAGGACTGTGATGCTCAGTGATTTTGAGCACCTTAATATTGCAACTATCCTAGGTTCTAGCTCCTTAGAAAATTTTATCACCATTAAAGAATCAGTTTATCCTGTTTTGGTGTAATATTTTTATTCTAATCTATCTTTTGAACAAAATCACATCAAATCCAGAGTCTTGGGAAAAGATATAGATATCTTACTTCAACAATTTGCACGTCACCTACACCTCTCCAATGAGGGGGTAGACATTTATAACGTCAATCTGCATGATTTTGAGTATCCTGACGGTGAGTCTGCCCACACCGCATCTACCCTACTTCATAATGATGATAACCCTGGTTTAGTTAGGAACGAGGAGGTGAAGTATTATACTCTCACCGCCCAGGTCCTGGCCAAAATCGTGTTCTATAACCTCCTGCCAAAATCAGGAGAGTATAGTCACGCTAGAGGTTCTGCTCCTCTTGTCATCTATTGCCTTCTGAAAGGCATTAGAATCAACATCCCTAAACTCATCATCAACTACATGACTTCTGATCATTTTCTTGTCCCAAACCAGCACTTGCTCTTTAGGATGCTCATCACCCGTCTTTTGAAGTAGCTAAATTTTGATCTTTCCTCTGAACAGTCAATTGAACCGTTAGTAGACATCAACAACACCCTCCTATGCATCCTAGGGAGCGTCATCCAGCTCCTCAGCCTCAGCCTATCTTTCCTGCTGTTTCTGGATCATCCTCTGGCTCTTCTGCTCCTTTCGACCCCTATCTAGCCTTATCCACCCAGCTTCGGGAGCACCACCAGCAGATTTCAGCTGAGATGTCCGCGCACCATCAGCAGATTTCTGCTGAGATGACCGAGCACCGCCAGCAGATTTCCACTTAGATGACCGCACACTATTAGCGGCTGGAGCAGCGTTTGGATAATGACCTCAGTCATATTTGTGACTCCATTCGCTATATGCATGCCTGTCTCAGCGGCATCTACCATAGGTTTGATTGGCCGGCTCCTCTTCCTAGTGATCGTGCTCAGCCACTTCCTCCTTTCGGCCCTCCGTTCGCCGCCTGGGCTCCTCCTACTTTTGCTCCGCCACCTACTTCCCCGGAGGACCCTAATTTCGGGAGACGTTGACCCCTTTTGATGATGTCAAAAAGGGGGAGAGATTTCTGGGAGTTATTTCTGGGTTATGTTATTTTGGACATGTGTTATATGTTAGTTTTCTGGGTTGTTTATCTATGCTGTATTTGGATATTAGTTTGCTTTCTGTATGGACATGTGTCATTTGTTGACATGTGTTATATTTCTGGTTTTGAGGTTGGCATGAACCTCCTATCTTATATGGACACCTTTTTATTATGATATGGCAGTTATCTTTGTTATCTCCATGTGGTATATATATATGGTTGGTTGTCTATTGCTTATTATTCTATATTTGTTCCAACCTTCTACCACTCACTTTGGAGGCTGGAGGTATTTATGGATGGATGGAGGTAACCATATATGCATACATGTTTATATTTCTGTATCTTTGGTATGCATGGATGGTTGGCATATGTATTTATTGACATATCATATATATGCCCTTGTTATGCATTTAGTTATTGACATATCATATATATGCCTTTGTTGTGCATTTAGATTTTTTATATCATATTCTTTTATATGCATATGTTAAGAGGGAGCTTCACTTGAAGTCTCCACCCAAAATATTTGTAATAACTCCATATGTTTTGTCAACATCAAAAAGGGGGAGATTGTTGGCCCAAAGGCCATTAGCCCTAAGTTTTGATGATTACAAACCATATGAAGTTAGGAATTAACAAGATTGTTTTAAAAAAGTTTTAGGTAAAAACATAGGTTGATTGACGGCTCCTACACAAGACTCACATTTGGAAGCCGCGAGGATTTAGATCCCAGAGCCTAGCACACTAGAAGAGCTCCAGGATCAAACAAGTTGAGAAGACTATACAAGATTTGTATCTTTACATTTTTCTTTTTAGTTAGGTTTTGTAGTCTATTTGTCAAAACTGAGATGATAGAGGTTGATAACCTTGGGATTGCCACACACATTTGATATTGCTTCATGCTTTCAAACAAAATTTTACCAAGTTTCAGAAAAACAAAGTTTGGAAAAATCGATTTTTGGAAAAACAAGCTTTTGGAAAAACGATTTTTAGTTTAGAAAAAGAATTTTTATCAAAATATAGTTCAAATTTTATTAGTGTTGATCTATGATCACACTATGATCTTTCCTAGCTCTAGAACTCTATTTTGTATCTACCCGTCTAAAGAAAATTTATCAGAAAAATTAAATACTTCAAAAGTTTTCCAAAACTGTAAATTTGGCCTTGTCTGGTCCACCGTACGGTCGATCGCTGGCAGAGCAGAACTGCTCTGTCGGTCAACCGGGCGGTCGACCGACATGCACCAATGTGCATTGTGTACATCGGTCGACCGTCCCGGTCGACCAGCAGAAAGAGCAGAGCTCTCTGTTTGTTCCGGTCGACCGACAGAGAGTGGTCACTATCTGTTTGGGACTTCGGTCGACCGCCCGATTGACTGCTTTCTCAACGGTCGAAAATCCGACCGTTGGCGGTCGACCGGCCCTGTCGACCGACAGCAGCCAGAGTATGCTGACAGATTCTAACGGCTATTTTTTTAGTTTGTCTTCTGTTGGGGTTTCTCCCAACGAATATTTTGGCTTATTTAACCCTGTTTTCATCCCCTATGAATAGTGGGAGTGTTATACACTAAGACACAACATTTACAAGAGTAAAATCAAAATTTCTCAAAGTTTAGCCTTTTAACAAAAAGAATCTTCTTGAGCCAAAATCTTCAATCCTTTGTGTTTTAGCTTGAAGCTTTCTCTTCTACTTCTCTACTTGTTTGAGCACCACACAATTCCTAAAGTTTCATCTCCTCATCTTGGTTATAGGATTTTGCATGTGAGCTTTGTTTGTGGTCAAGTGTTGATCACCGTTTCCTTATATTGAGAAGTTGTAGAGGTTGCGGCCTCAAGCGAGCTAGTGAGCTCTAAGTCAATGTTACGGCACCGTGAGAGAGGACAAGTGTGTCCGTAGAGTTCTAGTGAGAACTTGTATTGACGATCCGGTGGGATCAAGCATAGTGGAAATCCTTCATCGTGTTGAAGGCGGGGACGTAGAGCAGTGGCTCGAACCTCGAAACATATACTCGTGTTTGCGATTGTCCACTTATCTCTAAACTCTACTCTCTCCTTTACTTGCTATTATTTGTATACTTCCTTGCAAATTTTAATATTGTTATTGTTTATTATTAATTAGTTTTTAATCCGTATTATTTGCCACTTAGTATAGCCATCACCTATTCACCCCCTCTAGGTAATTTCAGTTTCATGGTGGAATTTTAGATCATCTATTAGATTGTAATTTAAGGAGACCTACTAAGAGCACTTTTTCCATATACATATAAACATATACATATACACACACATACATACATTTGTGTATGTACATATATATGTGTGTGTGTGTGTGTGTGTGTGTGTTGTGTGTGTGTGTGTCTATATATATGTGTGTGTGTGTATATATGTGTGTGTGTATATGTGTGTGTGTGTACATATATATGTATATTATATACGTATATACATACATTTACATACATACATATACACACACATAATATACATAATATATGTATGTATGTATGTACATATATAATATACATACATATATACATATATATATATATATATATATATATATATATATATATATATATATATATATATATATATATATATATATATATGTATGTATATATGTATATATGTATATATATGTATATGTATATGTATATGTATCTGTACCTCAGTCGTCAGCTGAGAGAACTCTCTCAGCTGCCACTGCGACCTAGCCGCAGTCCTAAAAAATTTCAGATATTCTCAATCTAATTAGGACTGCGATCATGATAGCAGTCCTCATAAAAACACTGCAACCATAGTCGCAGTCCTCACAAAAACTCTGCGACCATGGTAGCAATTCTCAAAAAAAATAATGCGATCGGGTTGCAGTCCTTACGAAAGACTACGACCATGATAACGCTGCGCTTAGGATTTGTGGCTGAGATTCAGCTATGTTGCCTCTCTCAACTGGTGGCTGAGGAACATTTCACACGCACACCCACAGAGAGCCTTGTGTCCTTTCAAAAGGATTTGAGCTTGCACCCTTCCAACTCAAATACATCCCTTCGACATTCGAATACAAGATCCACTCTGTTGAAGTTGATTTATATTATTTCAAGGTATCTATAAAATAAAAATCAAGTGTTTCGAATATTTTTTGTCCATCCATCAAGCGACGCAAAATGGACGGTCGAAAGTAGTGAGTTGATTAAAACTATGTCTTTAAACATACAAATTCTCGATCTGGCTATTTGACTATGATCTAAACATTTAAAAACCCTACAAATCAATTTTGTTAGGTTTCAAATATTTTACACCTTTAAACTAACCAACTCACTATTTAGGCTGTCTGTTTTTTTCCCTACTTGATGCATGGGAAAAAGTATTGAAAATATTTGATTTTTAGTTTATAGATACTTGAAATAATATAAATCAACTTCAACAGAGTGGATCTTTTATTTAAATATCGGATGTTGATATTTGAGTGGATTCGGCCTCAAATCTTTTTGGAAGGACACAAGTCTATCTCTATAGACTTGTGTCCTTCCAAAAAGATTTGAACACGAATCCTCCTCACTCAAATTTAACCCTTCGACATCCGAATACAAGATCCACTCCATTGAAGTTGATCTATATTATTTCAATCTATAAACCAAAAATCAAGTGTTTTGAATATTTTTTGCCCATCCTTCAAGCAGCGCAAAATAGACGGCCGAAAGTAGTGAGTTGGTTAGATTTATGTCTTTAGACATACAAATTCTCGATCCGGCCATTTCATTAAAATCTAAACATATAAAAACCCTTGCAAACTATTTTTTATTAGATTTCAAATATTCTATACCGTTAAACTAACCAACTCACTATGTAGATTGTCCAATTTTCTCCTACTTGATTCATGGGCAAATGGTATCCAAAACACTTGATTTTTAGTTTATAGATACTTGAAATAATATAGATCAACTTCAATGGAGTGGATCTTGTATTCGGATGTTGGTATTTGAGTGAGAAGGATTTGACTTTAAATTCTTTTGAAAGGACACAAGTCTCTCTCTATATGTGTGTATGTGTGTGTGTAGGGATAAACTTGGGTACACGCGAGCACAAATCCTTCCCACTCAACTCAATCCCACGACATTCAAATATAAGATCCAGTCTGTGAAAGTACACCTAGAGGGGGGATGAATAGGTGTAAGGCTGATCTAATGATGAATGATGCGGAATTAAAAATTAAATGCAACACACTTAGAGTAACCAAAGAGTGTAGCTGAATTCCCAACGAAGGGCTCTGAACTATCTCCTCTAAATTCCTCTAAATAAGAGTGGAGGTGCTATATGAAGCTCTCTTGGTTAAACACAAGTGAGGCACACACACAATCAATACCAAACATATAAATATGAATGAACAATATGAATCAATACAAGGCATAATATAAAGGAGAGAGAGTTAGAGAAAGTGGATCAAACGCAAACACCGAAATATGTTTCGAGGTTCGAGCACACAGCTCTACGTCCCCGCCTTCATACAAAAGGATTTCCATTAACTCGTCTACACAGGACTTCCCACACAGGGAACCTCCACTAAGGATTTGGGTAAATACAATTAGAGAGTACACAACTCCTCTCTCGACCAATACAACCTCTCACTAGAGGCAAGGCACAAACCAACAAAATATCAACCTCACAAATGAGGGATAGGCACTTAGCCAAACAACAACCCACCTCTCACTAGAGGGATTAGTCTCAAGGCCACACAACCACAATTACCTCTACACTTAAGAGGGATTCCAACTCAACCTCCACAATCACCTCTACACAAGAGGGATACCAACAACAAGGAAATGAGATTTACTACACAAGGTGATCACAAAGACCACAAACTAAATTTTTTCTCACTAAACAAGATCCTAATAGATAGGATAGATATGATAAGCTTAAGTGTGAGAAATAAAGAGTTTGAAATAAAAAACATAAAGAAAAACTCTTGGGAAAACTTCTACAATATAATGGAAATGAAGATCAAAAATCAATCCCAAAGACTTCTCCTTTTCTTGATTTTTCCAACCCTTTAAAACAAATAAAGATAAAATCTTTTGGCTCTAAAAATTCTTTTGAAAACTTATAATAAAACACTAGAAAGAATGAGAATTTTGCTCTTTTTGAAAACTTTTTAAAAACAAACTCAAATGGGGGGTATTTATAGCCCCCACAAAATTTTGCCCGTTGGCAGCTGGAAAGGGCTGAAATGCCCTTCCGGTCGACTGGGCGGTCGACCGGCCAACGGTCATATTTTTGACCGTTGAGCCCACCGGTCGACCGAGACTGGATACAGAGAGCAGAGCTCTCTGCCGGTCGACCGGGGCCATTTCTAGAGAGCAGAGCTCTCTGGACGGTGAGCTCTCTGGACGGTCGACCGACCCGGTCGACCGGTCCACCAGCTCAAGCTGGCGTGCACGCTTGTGCACGTCGGTCGACCGTACCGGTCGACCGACTACTGCTACGGTCGACCGTTCCGGTCGACCGGCAGACAGTCAGTCTAGTCATTATAGGACTTAAAAATTTGTCTTTTTATCTTTAATTAAATCCCATAAAAACACATAAATTCCACAAAAATCAGTTCTTATTATATCTTTGAAATACAAATATGTGTGATAAAAATTCAACACATATTTCAAACAATTTGAACCATTTTTGTGAGATAGAAAATTTGCCTTAAACTAAAATCCGTATTTTCCAAAACTAAGATTTTTGAAATGGAAAATCGTTTTCTCCAAAACACATGTAAATACAAAAACATGATATTTAAACAATTTTGAAGCATGTTGTATATGGATAGAATTCAATATACATGAAAGATATTATATCTATGTTTTTGACTTAAAAAATCAAGATCGGTTAAACCGAAAACCGAAAACCAAAAACCAAAAACCAATAAACATGAAACTTAAAACTTAAAACATGTGTTGTAGGCTGTCTAAAGTTCACTAGAAGACAAGTCACTAAAAAGCAGAGTTCCAAGCTCCAGACGCAGGGCTAATCATAGCCACCCCTGTAGCGCCAAGGCGCGAGGGTCGAAAACCGCGTCTCAGCCAGCACTGCAGCACCAAGGCGCGAGGGTCGAAACCCGCGTCTCAGCAGCATTGCAGCACCAAGGCGCGAGGGTCGAAACCCGCGTCTCAGCCAGCACTGCAGCACAAAGGCGCGAGGGTCGAAACCCGCGTCTCAGCAGCACTGCAGCACCTAGGCGCGAGGGTCGAAACCCGCGTCTCAGCCAGCAGTGCAGCACCAAGGCGCGTGGGTCAAAACCCGCGTCTCAGCCAGCAGTGCAGCACCAAGGCGCGTGGGTCAAAACCCGCGTCTCAGTTATAACTTTCCTCGTTATGGGGTCAATCACCACCCACATAATGAGAAAGTTAACCCCCATTGTGGAGTGTTTTTAGGGGGCACGTTCACCCCTGAAACCTCTATAAATAGCCCCGTTGCTATGGAGAAAGAGTCGCTCAATTAGATCTTGACTGGAGAATTTTCACAGAGAAGGAAAGAGAGTCCAACTCTTCAAGTAACTTGCTGCGCACAAGTTAATCTTTGCCTGCGATCTCTTTGAGATTTTTGGTCGACAGAGCTGTGTTACTCCGTCCACCATCCGAAGAGAAGATCCCCAAAAGTTCCTGACGTTCACCCGGTCAACGGAAAATAAGACTCACTTTCCATCGCCACCTGAAGAACCCAACATTAAACAAAGGGAGGATTCAAGACTCAATATCCTCCCTCCCTTGTAGTCAGAGTATAAGTTTGTTGTAACTTTTCAATTGATTCAAGGAAACTTTACACGAATTTTTCTCCCACCAAACAAGAGATGGCGACTCCGCCGGGGACTACTTTCTCTACTGATGAGCAGGTGGTGGCACAAGGCGACGTCATCTACATGGGAAAAACGGTCGAATCACTTGTCGTGGAATTCGACCAAGCAAAGTATGAAGAGTTCCTCTCTTCCGGCTCCAAGAGCCCAAAGGCCCGTGCCTACCGCAGGGTCTCTACGGGGAAATGCCCCGAAGTCTGCCCTGAGATTCTCTTAGATGCGGCTGCTCCAAAGGATGTTGTGGTCAATTGCGCCAAGCGTAACACCCGCGCCAGCGTCTCTCAGGTGACCCGCGTGGTCAACCTCTCTGGTGTTCAGCCAGTCCATCCTCTTCCTCAGCACCAGGTCGTCGGGGGTTCCCTTCCACCCCCACGACGGAACAGAAACGCTGAACGGCGGCAGAGAAGGCGTGCGCGTAAACTACAAGTTGGAACAACTGATTGTCCAACAGAGGAAGAATGCAAGGTTTAGACCAGCGTCCCTTCTGCACCACATCTGACACGTGAGGTCTGCGTTTTGCAGCCCAAATGCGAGGTTCACCAGACTGGCTCTTCTGAAGCTTCACTCCCCAAACGCCAATGCAAAGCTCGCGCACCTTGTCAAGTACAAGAGGCACGCGGCTCCAGGCACGGGGCCCGGCAGCCCTGTATTTCTCAAGTGTCTCTACCCAGACGCAGTAATTAGCAGCGCGAGAGCTGCGTCTCTCATCAGCAGAGACGCCAAGCTCACGCTCAGAAGCCGCGACGCAAGAGCTGCGTTCAAGCGCCCCGCGTCTCTGAACACTACGTCCCAGCTGTGCGAAGCAAGGATGCCTCCCGCCCTCAGCATTGCGAGGCCAATCTCTTTGATCCCCCTCCTATAGATCTAAGGGATTATTTGACAAGGAAGAGAAGTGCTAATCGAATCATTTCGTCATATTGCTGCGAACGGCTTATCACTATACTCTCTGAACGCTGTTGCAACTCAGGTGCAAACCAACAGTCTCTAGTCAGACAGCTGACCCTGATTCCCCGATCAGCTAAAAGAAGTCGTTCCCATAGAAGGAGGGTCTTCTCTGATACTGAGTATCCCGAGCTCACTGCAAACATGGCAAGAAGGAGTAGGGGAAAGCAACCGGCGATCAGCTCCAATGATGAATCTGACGCAGAATCGGAAGGAGTGTACCGACACACTCGCACCCGGACTGGGGCAATCCCCCGATTGACTACAATGCTCTAGCCCGGGGCATTGAGGTGAATGACTCGCATTCCGCTATTGCAGAGTCACAGGCTTCAAACTCTTCTATAGAGAAAGATGCCTTTATATACATGACCAGCACTCCTGAGGAGACCGCCAGGCGCTTGGAGCAGCAAGCCCAGGTCTAGAGGGAACAATTCGAGATGATTCGTGTTCAACAAGAATCTATCGATTCCCTCAAGCAGATGCTGGCACAGTTGCTTGAAGACAAGAGAAAGTCAACCGACAAAGCCTCCTCTAAAAAAGTCTAAAGGCAAACGAAAAGAGGGAGAAAGCTCATCTTCTGTACATATAGAGGAGAAAGAGCAGCCTACCTCTGGTTCGTCCAAATCCTCGTTGCAAGGAAAAGACGACCGAGACCAGGAAAAGGTTCATTCTAGAAGAATGAATCAATTGGAGCAACGTCTGGAGGCCCTTACCAACCGAAAAGGCCTGCAAGAAGCAGGGGTGGTCCGACCATATCCGACCGAGTGGGACCTCGTTCCATACCCTCCCAAGTTCAAGGCTCCGACCCTCCAAGCATTCGATGGGAAAGGTTCACCGAACTAACATATCTATTACTTTAAATCCCAAACAGGGAATGTGGTAGATAATGATGCCATTCTGGCACGCTTGTTCATCGGCACCCTAAAAGGGCTTGCCTTTGAATGGTTCATGAAGCTCCCAGAGGGCTCCATCAAGAATTGGGGCGACTTGGAGAAGCTCTTCCTAACGCGCTTCTTTGAAGATGACTCGGAGGTCACCATGCCTACCCTTTTGGCCACCAAGCAGCGAAAAGGTGAATCCGTCAAGTCTTTCGTAGAAAGATTTCAGAATGTGGCACTCCGATGTCCAAGCGGTATGACCCAGGTTACCCTGGTGGAAACATGCCGCCATAATCTACAAACCTCGCTCCTCGCCCAAATAGGAGTCGCCGAAAGCCGCACCTGGAAGCAGTTGATCCAACAAGGTGAACAGGCTGAAGAAATTGTCGCCCGGGTCAGGGCAGAAGAAAACAAACTCAGACCTGAGAGGACAACAAGGCGTGCGCCAGACACATCCCTCCAAACAAAAAGGAAGGATAACTTGGCAGCAGAGACCAAATCCCATGTCAAACCTCAACCGGTTAAGGGAAGTGGCTCTTCAAGCCAACCACGCGCCAGCAAGCAATATTCCTTCAAGGATGAATATATCGACTCGCTCTTCAAATTACTCAACAAGAGCAACAGACTGAAGCTTCCTGAAGTTAGGCGCCCTGAAGAAGTCGGTAAATCCGATAATCCCAACTACTGCATGTATCACAGGATGTTGGGACACCCCACCAAGAGCTGTTATGTCTTCAAGGATATCCTTCAGGCTCTGATTGATGCGGAGGTATTAAAACTCCGTTCAGAGCAGAAGAAGGTGGCGGCCAATATGACGTCATTCCTCCAGTTTGGAAGACAACCTCCAACACCCTCTGGAGTAGTCCCTGTCCCAAGAGGAGAGCTGAGAATGGTCAACAAAGACCCTCACCAACAGCAAGACAAAGGCCTGGTACCTGTTCCCACACCTCGGAGAGAAGTCATGTGGGTTCATCCCGACCTTGTGGATGGCCAGCAATGGACCACTGTAACCAGTAGGAAGTCCAAAGGCAAAGCTAAAGCTTCATCCTGTAATGTGGTATGTGCCTCTTCTCGGGAAGCGGAGACTGATGTTCCCTCACTGACTGATTCAGAAGAGAAAACAATAGCTCTAGCCACAGAACCCAACCAACTTGTGGCAAAAACCCGTTCAGGGCAGTCATATTTGAAAAAGTATGACGAAATGGCGGTAACTCCTCCAAAACCCGCTGTAGAGCCAGCCAAGCCCTCCACAAAGCAACCCGTGGAGAAACAAAAAGAGCTTCGATTTTCCAGAGTTCTTTCGAAAGACATAGCAGAGGGATCCACAACACCTTACCGCTTCGATGTCCTGACTCAACTGGCCAATATTCCGGCCCGAATTACTCTTTATGGGCTCCTCAGGCTATCAAATTCAACCAGAGAAGCTCTACAAGAGGCCCTCGCTAATGCTGAGGTTTTCATGACTCAGGTGCCAATCGGATCAAAGGAGGAAGATGTAGAGGATTACCTCCATACCTCCCAAAATGCTCCCTGCATCACCTTCACGGCAGATGATATGCAGGTCAAAGGGAAACATGATCGACCCCTATACTTCGCAGGGTATATTGGATCATCTGAGGTGAACCGCATTCAGGTAGATCCCGGGTCCGCATTGAGCATTATGCCTCGCCGGGTCATGCAACATCTAGGGATTCCTACTCACCGTTTGAGCGCCACCCAGACTACTATTTATGGGTTCAATGCCAATAGTATCCGTCCAATGGGAAAGGTCAAGCTCAAATGCCAGATTGGGGACCTAAGGTCGGAGGTGACATGCTACGTGATAGATGCTAACACCTCCTACAATTTGCTGTTGGGACGACCATGGATCCATCGTAATTCTATCGTTCCCTCTACTCTCCACCAAGTCATGAAATACATCGACGGGAGTGGAAAGGTGCGAACGTTGATTGCCGAAAGGCATCCGTTCAAGGGAGTGGAGAATTATTTCACAGATTCCCTCCTGTATCAGGACTCTGTGGAAACAGATGAAATCCCGTAACCAGAGGAGCCTGACTCTGGTAATGAAGCCGACACCGAGCCAGAAAAAGAAGAGTGCATGTGGGAACTAGATCCACTTATAACGGGCATTAATAAGCTCGATGTTGATAATACCACCGATGATGTAGGCGGATGGTATATTAATGAAGAATTAGATTTGGCGTATTTCTCTGTATTTGTTTCTGATTCAGTGCCGTCAGACACTAGTACCGAAGTGGATGATGGTCTCTGGTCGGCAATGGATGCTTTGACATCATTGCATGTACCAATGAAATCGTCCTTCGAAACATACCGAGATGCTGGTAGTGCGCAAGAATCCATATTCATGGTTCCAGCGAGACGGAAAGGCCAAAGACCAATTCTTTTCGGACGAGTTGAATCCGAACCAACGACCTGTGAAGAATCAGAAGGCGAGGAGGAATTCCCTCAGTTCGGTTATTATGAGCCAAAGGTACTCAGAATGATGGGAAGCATGGGATATGATCTGACGAATGGTCCAGGGTTAAATTTCAGCAAAGGAAGGAGAACACTACTCCGATCTTTTGTACCAAAAGCGAAAAACCCTGATTATTATATCGGACTCGCAAGGGGTTGGGCTATGTGTCAACTCCGATCCCATCAGCTTCTGAGTCTGAAGAGTCATTATGCCATGATTACTCATCGGCACGTCATCGTGGGAGTCAGATGTTAGTGTCGACAACATCTTCAGAGAACTTTCAGTGAATATGATTTCAACAAGCCACCTGGAAGACGGGGATGAAGAAATGATCCAATCTGATACAGATCCTTGGATCAAACACTTAAACAATCTTTGGGATACCCGCTTTGAACAGCGTGAGCCACCCACAGAAGATAAGGTTATCCAGATTAATCTAGGAGATGAGGCTAATCCTAAGCCCATCTTTATAAGCGAAGGCCTGTCACCTTCAAAGAAAAAGAGTCTAATATCTCTTGTATAAGAATATATAGACGTCTTCGCCTGGAATTATGAAGACATGCCTGGACTTGATCCTCAAGTGGCTATGCATCGCCTCAACATTAATACGGACGTAAAGCCTGTCAAACAACAACAGCGATGATTCCGTCCAGAAATAATGGAGACAATTCAATCAGAAGTCAGAAAGCTTATAGACTCTGGCTTCATTAGGGAAGAATAACATCCTGATTGGGTAGCCAACATCGTCCCCGTTACTAAAAAGAATGGAAATATTCGAATCTGCATTGATTTTCGTGATCTAAACGAGGCCTGTCCCAAGGATGAATTCCCACTGCCAATCACAGATGTCATGATTGATAACACATGTGGATTCGAGCGAATGTCCTTCATGGATGGATTTTCAGGATATAATCAAATCAAAATGTATCCTGACGACGAAAAACATACCTCTTTTAGGACACCACTGGGGGTATACTGCTACACCGTCATGCCCTTCGGATTGAAGAATGCAGGGGTAACATATCAAAGGGCCATGAATGCCATTTTCTAAGAACACATGCGCAAAACGGTGGAATGCTATGTTGATGACATCGCAGTAAAGAGCCGCGCTAAAGGGGATCATATAACTGATTTAAAGGTGGTCTTCAACATCATGCGGGCCCATCACTTGAAGATGAACCCCACCAAGTCCTTCCTGGGGGTGGCCAGTGGCAAATTCCTAGGATTTGTCGTAACCTCCACGGGGATTCATTTGGATCCGGAAAAGGTTCGCGCTATCCAGGAGATGCAACCTCCGAGGAACCTCAAGGAGCTCAGGGGATTGCAAGGACGATTGGTGTACATCCGAAGGTTTATCTCAAATCTCTCCGGAAGATGCCAACCCTTTTCCAAATTAATGAAGAAAGGTGTTTTGTTCATTTGGGACAACGCTTGCCAATAAGCATTTGAGGAAATTAAACAATACCTCACACGACCACCAGTCCTTGCAGCTTCGGTATCCGGAAAACCTTTCCTGATATACGTCCGAGCAATGGATCATTCTTTAGGAGCTCTACTAGCTCAGAATGATGATCAAGGACGAGAGCAAGCAATCTACTATTTGAGTAGAACAATGATCGGAGCCGAACATCGGTACAACCCGATCGAGAAGGAATGTTTGGCGTTGGTGTTTGCTGTTCAGAAAATGCGACACTATTTGGTAGGCCAGACAATAAACGTCATATCAAAAGTCAACCCCATGAGGTTACTTATGACAAAGCCTTCATCGTTAAACGGCCGATTGGCAAAATGGGCCATATTGCTATCCCAAAATGAAATGCACTTTTTACCACAAAAAGCTGTGAAGAGACAAGCGGTGGCGGATTTTCTGACTGAGCATCCAGATCAGAGGGCAGCCAAACTTTACGAGGATCTCCCAGACGAGGTCGCTGAAGCCTGCCAGACTCAGACATCCTTCGAAAGGCAAGTGTGGCAACTTTTCTTTGACAGTGCATCAAGAACAAGCCCAAAAGGACATATAGTGGCAGGAGTAGGAGTAGTACTCGTCTCCCCACAGAACTATGTGATTCCTCGAGCTGTCTTGTTAACCGAGCCTTGTTCCAACAATGTAGCAGAATACAATGCCCTCTTGATTGGAATGCAACTCGCCGATGAGGTTGGCGTTAAAAATCTCGAGGCATATGGTGACTCTAAGCTCATCGTCAGCCAAGTCCGCGGGGAGTACGAAGTCAGACATGAAGATCTAGTACCCTATTATAATGCAACTGTCTACATTGCCAAGAGGTTCACCAACTTTTACATTGACCATGTACCACGCAAGCAAAATGCGCATGCAGATACACTAGCATCCCTCGTTGCCTCCTTAGCCCTTCCAGCTGGAGCAGTAGAGAAGATATTTGTCCACAGCCACGACCTGTATTGTCCGAAAATTGTTCTTGAGGACTACCAGGAGTTAACGGGTGATCGTCAAGACAAAGAAGTTCTCGAGTCGTCAGCCGGTCCAGAGCCTAGAGACTGGCGATTCCCTTATATTGATTATGTCTTGTATGACATCCTGCCTGACGACACCAAAGAAGCGGCTGCCATTCGAAGGAAAGCCCCCAAATTCTACTATAATGCGATTACGCGAACATTTTATCGTCGATCGCATGACGGGATCTTGCTCCGCTGCCTTTCACCAAAAGAGGCACAGGAGGTATTGAAAGAAGCCCATGACGGTATGTGTGGAGCCCATCAACCTGGCCCAAAACTTGCATATCGACTCCAAAGGTTGGGATATTACTGGCTCAAGATGATCGCTGACGCCATCGCTTATGCCAAAAGATGTCACGCCTGCCAAGTGCATGGCGATTTCATCCATCAAGCCCCAGAGTACCTTCACTCTACGACCTCTACCTGGCCATTAGAAATGTGGGGATGGATGTGGTTGGCCCTATCAGACCACCATCATCAAAAGGACATCGGTTTATCCTAGCCATAACCGATTACTTCTCCAAATGGGCTGAGGCCATCCCTTTGAAGGAGGTGAAGTCATCTGACGTGATCAAATTCGTTTAACATCATGTCATTTACCGTTTTAGGGTGCCTAGGCTTATTGTCTATGACTATGGACCCCAGTTCGTCAGTCAGGCTTTCCAGAGGTTCTGCGCTAAGTTCAGAATCCAGAGTGTGTCCTCAACAGCATACTACCCCGCCGCTAATGGTCTCGCAGAAGCTTTCAACAAGACCATCGACAAACTTCTCAAGAAATTCGTCTCGAAAAGTCAGCGTGACTGGGACGATAAGCTAGGTGAATGCTTATGGGCCTATCGCACAACTGTTCGAACCCCAACTAAAGCTACGCCATTTTCTTTGGTATATGGGTGTGAAGCCGTGCTTCCACTAGAAATCCAAATTCCGTCTCTACGCGTAGCCTTGACAGTAGAGATGACGAAGGAGGAGAAGCATCGACAGCGACTCCAAGAATTGGAGGCCTTAGATAATAAACGTCTGCAGGCCCAACAACAAATCGAGCTCTACCAAGCCCGGATTACCAGAGCCTTCAACAAGAAAGTTAAAGTGCGAACTTTCAAGAAAGGCGATCTTGTCTTAGCCGTCAGAAGACCTATGGTGATGACACATAAGACAAAAGGAAAATTCCAGCCCAAATGGGAGGGACCATTTGTAGTAGAGTCAATCTACTCAAATGGATCATATTGCCTTATAACCTCAAATGGCGATACACTCATGATGCCGATCAATGGCAGATTCCTGAAGAAGTACTATCCTTAATGGTACTCCTCCGCCGATCAAGTTAAAAGTATACCTCTGATCAAAACTCCAGATCCAAGAAAAGTTTCTTTCCTTTGCTAGACCACAAGCTAATCAGGCACTGGCTGCACCATGATGCATGATGTAAATATTGAGAAAGAAACTTGGGTTCTAATATTCCCATCTTCATTAACATCCGACGCCTCCGACGGCTAAGAACAGAGGAAAATGTTGGCTTCAAAGCCCAACATAAGTCTTCAACAACTCATCATGCCGAGGGGAATAGCATGGCTAGCCCAACTCAAACAGTAGTTGGTAAAGGCATCTCAAATTCGTTGATAGCTGAGGGTTTGCTAAAAATCCTAAGTGGATGTAGTTCCACCCTCTCCTCCAAAATCCCTTACCAATTCTCATACACAGAATGGTAGGTCTACAAAATATAATCATTGCTAGGTTAACACTATACCTCTGGTAATGAAAATTTTCAATACTCCTTATTGAGTACAAACCTTATTTGTCAACTCTATATGGAGTAGTAAGCCTTCAAATTTGTCAAGTTAACACTATACCTCTGGCACTTCAAACTTCACTTGTCAATTCTCATCAATAGAATGATAAGTCTTCAAAACTACTCATATCGCAAGTCCATTACTGTCAAGTTAAAACTACACCTCTGACATTTTTAAATTCCACTTGTCAATTCTCATTAATAGAATGGCAGGCCCTCAAATTGCTCGTATCGTAAACCAATTTTTGTCAAGTTAATACCACACCTCTGACAAATTACTGTTAAGTTAAAATTACACTTCTAACGGTAATCAAGTTGCTGCCAAGTTCAATGTTAAACTTTTGATAGCCATTTTTCCCTCAGACTTCCATATCGAAGCTGAAATGAACGATGCTAAGTTTAATACTACACCTCTAGCGTCCAAGTCATTGCTAAGTTTAACAATACACTTAAGGCCATGACTTTCCCTCGGACTTCCTTGTCAAAGTCGAGATGACCAATGCTAAGTTTAAAATTACACCTCTAGCATTACCCTCGCTGCCAGTTAAACATTACACTTATGACAGTGATACTTTCAGTTTTCCCAAATAAAGCTGAAATTTTTTGAGCCAAGTTCAATATTACACCTCTGACTCACACCCTTGTCAAGTTAACATCACACTTCTGACAAGACTACATTCAACCTGTTAAGTTAATATTACACCTCTAACGGTAAAGACTTTCCTAGATCCCCCACGAATCTAGTCTCACTTGTTATTCTCCCTAACAGAACAACAAGTCTACCTAAAAACATTGTTAGGTTAACATTACACCGTTAACAGTGTTTTCATTAGATCCCCAACTGATCTTAATCAAGTTAATCCCTAACCTCTGATAAAAGCTCATCTTTCTTCGGGGTACAAGTTCCACCTGTCACTTTCCTTTATAGAGTGGCAGTCCACAAAAATTATCCCTTGTCAAGTTAATATCATACCTCTGACAGCATTGTTGAGTTCCTGAAATAAGATCTCTCTCTACAAAATTTGACTCGTTAAGATTATCATCATAATTTTGACAAGTCAAAGATTCGTTGCTTCTATTCGTCTGACTAAAAAAAAGGAGTTCAAGACAATAGAAGGACAAAAAAAAGTGTCACTTTTATTTATATCCAACATATGAAAGTGACACAAAACGCTCTCTTATACAATAAGATTGAGTGTTACAATAAAGGTTGCACTCACTCCTTGACGCTTCTCACCATTCCAAGTACAAGATGTTCGGAAGGGCGCCAAAGATGGGCTGAGCACTGTGATAACGTTTGGAGGCTGATTACGTCACCATGCATGGCGTGAACATCAAAAGAGCCCATTGTTGATCAAGAACAATGGTGTTTCTTGAGGTCGAAAGGCAGCAGAACCTTCTGATTCCACTGACCAACCGATGTGGGCTATGATCCTTCGTTGATGAACATCTCTACCACCAGAAAGTCATCCAATGAGCGTGGAGCTTTCATCGATGCCACTTCTGGGGTAAGTGAAGGGAGAATCGAAGACCATACCCACCACTATATCTACCGCCATACTCACTCTGACCATGCCATGCCAAGAAGCATGACCGGTGCATTGAATCCAAAGAGATCTTGGCGGGTGTCAGATCCTCGTCTCCCGAGAACAGGAGCCATGACTTCTTCTCCAGTGGTCGACCATCGAACAAGTTCGCTGGCCGAAATATTCTCCCATGGGCCCGGCGAATATGAAAAAAGATGATTAAGCCTACCTGCGAGAAATAACAAAAATTAGAAGATCTGAAGCTTAGTATACTTCAACAGAAGAACTAAGTGGCAGACGCAGCTATTGATGAAAACTTCAGACACAGGAATGACTGGCGCAGCGAACCAAAATTCTACGGCGGCAGAAACAGACGCGACCAAAGTTGTGATACACACAGAATTCGAACGCAGTCTAGTTTTGCACCCGCGTCTAAAGTATGAAACGGAAGAGAATCAGACGCGAAAATTGCCATCTCCCTGTTAAATAAACAGGGGTTGCTAAATTCAGACCTGAAACCTTTGATCTGAGTTGAAATTCTTCTAAGTCAACAGCCTCAGACGCGAGCTCTGTAAGAAAAGCTCGCAGTCCAGATGCAAAAGTCTATTATGCTCGCGTCCAGAGAATTCCGGGTCAGAGTTTTCTCAATGGCGCAACTCCCAAAAGATGGGCACACCAGCCAGATTTCAAGAGAAGGTCAAGAATATGAATCTCCTTAAGAGATAGCCAGTAAGGACTTAAGATTTCATGGCAAACCAGAAAGTCATACCTGCAGAAACACCCGTTAAGGGTTGAACTTTCTGCATCAAGGCGCGGATATGAAAGGTGCTTAAAGAGACACTTTTTGATCTTGAAATCACTTGACAGTGATAATCTTCTGGAGATATTAAACAGAAGCATGAAAGCTCTGGGTCATCGTCGTCCATGGGGGCAAACCCCAGATAAAGTCCTTGAAGGAAGAAGGTGGAATCTCTCAGTGCGCTCGCTCTCGAGCGAAAACAGTCTAAGCAATGGACTGTTAAAAGAAAGGGTGAAGCCTATTTATAGGCAAACCACAAAGCCCATAATTAATGGCTCGCTAATCAGAACCGTCAGCCTTAATTCCCGCACGAATGTCAAAACCCAATAAAGGGCTGATGCGTGGACTGTCGCTTCGGGAAGCATCGAAGACGCAAGTCTCCAACCGCCAGTGCCGATTTGGCATTTAAAGGCATTAATGTCTAAACCCAATGAAGGGCTGACGCGTGGACTGCCGCTTCGGGAAACATCGGATGATGCGAGTCCCCAATCGTCAACGTCGACTTGACATTTAAAGATCCAAACAAATCTTTATAACAAGCTACGTGTAACGCCTGAGAAGTTGCACCAAACGCAGGCCTGAGAGCCGCGTCCAGGAACTGGCGTCCCTTAGCGAATTTGAAAAACGGCGACTGCGTCTCTCGAAGCGGTTCAGAGCTGCGTCCCCTCAGCAAAAAGGGACCCATTCTGGGGGTCGCATATTGAAATCATATAAAATTGGAAAGCTGCGTCCCGAGACTTGTGTCTACAACAGAGAAGGCCTATGTCATTCACAGGTATCACAGGTATCCTGGAGCTGCGTCTACATTGCAAGACGACAATTGTGTTCGTATCATAAACTCAATATAATTTGAGTTTTCACTAGATCTAGAGACGCGTCTCCACTAAGATAGTGTCGCGTCCTCATATCTATGCGTCAGTTTTGGAGGAGCATAAAACTCCGTCCTCACTGCATCCTGAATTCTGCATTTGGGTAGAGTTAAGGGCTACGTCCAGGGAGCCGCGTCCTTCCATAACCAAAGCCGCGTCTTTCACGCAAGCTTGAACGGCGTCTCAATTAACAGGTCAGAGTTGCGTTTCTCAGGACCACGTATCCCCTATAAATCAGGGCCACGTTCCGCCCAAGAACTCAGTCCAACCTGAGTTTATTATTCACAGCCAGTCAAGAATCACAGTCAAAGACTGCAGCTAAGAAATTAGATTCATCTACAGTGGAACAATGAAGATGGAGCAAAATTTCAAAAGGCTTTTATTATTTGAGCCAAAAATGATAAAAGTAATACGAACACTCTTGATGAATCGAGTGTTCTTTTCTTTACAAAAAAAAGAGGAGGCTAATAATCTGGATTAACCAAAGAACGGATTTGTTCTCGGAGGCGATATATCTCGTGTTGACGCGCTTTCTCAGCCTCCATGAGAGCTTGGACCCGCAACTCCTCCTCAGATAAGAATTTCCTCGCAGCCAGCTGCGCTCGTAGAGATTCCAATCTGGAGGAATAAGTGGAGAGGTTTTCTTCAACCTGCGTTCTGGCAGCTTCCAGCTCTTCCAGCTTCTCCCTGGCAGTGGCAAGCTTCTGCTCATTGATTGCAATCAAGGCCTCTGCCTTGGCTATGGTGGCCCGAGCACTGATAATAACCTGCTCTGCGCTCTGCATGACGAGTTCAGAATCCCTTCAATCGCCAATCAGCCTCTGATGGTCAGCCTGGAAATGTTAGAGATGGCGGGTCTCTTCAGCTATTTATTCCTCCATCTCCTTTCGCTCTTGTTCTTGAGCAGCCAGAAGCCTATTCAGGGTTGCCCGGGCCTCGTGTACTGAACCAGCGTCTTCCAGAGACTTAAGCTCTTTCAAGTCACTTCCCAACTGCTCCACCAGCATCAGGCATGCCCTAGCCTGCGAAGGGCCTCCAGTATGACCAATGTTCTCGATCAGATTTTCGAGAAGCACTCGGGCAAATTCGAAAGAACTGCCCCCATAAAGGATGAGGTCAATGCATGATCGCATGGAAGCAAAGAACTGCTGCACCATTTGACGTGTCAGTTCTTCCATGATATCACCGGCTGGGGAGAATTCTGCTGATGTACTCCCAGATCCCCTTTCTATCACAGGGCGAGGGATGGGAATCAATTCGTCCCGTGCAGGAGTAGGGTCAACGATAGGTGCGACAGAAGCTGAGATGGTCGCCGGCACTTCTGGCGCAGTTACTGTCGTAGCAGCCTCCATGGTGACTGAAGTAGCAGCAAACCTGACCTCTTCGGAGCCCTCGGTCGAGGCTTGAATTGTACTGCCTTCTGGGTCGACGCTGGCTGCAAGATCCTCTGCCTGAGCTCCCTCAGCGCTCTCTGCAAATCATCAAAATGTTAACCATGACAGTAAAAGGAAAATATTCAAAGCCTCAATATTTTCTTACCAAGCTGAGGATTCAAAGATGGCGAATTCCTGGGCGAATCTTGTAGGGTTGAGGTCTCCCCGACTTCAATAATTGCCCTCTCTTGAGGCATTTCAGTAGCAGGAGCCTCAACGCTCTCCTGTTGGGCCAGCTCTCGTATCATTTCCTCGATATGGGAGGAAGTCGCAGCCTCGCTGTCCACGGCCAGCCCTGCAGCATAAAGTTAAAGGGAAAAACGTCAGAACCTTTTCCCTGGTTAAAAGGGAAACCGGGTCACAAAGGCAAAGAAAGTACCTTCAGCAGAAGCAATTGCCGTTAGTGGCGACGCCGTCACTGGATCACACCCATGTATTTCTTCCTCCGAAATATGTGAGAATTTACTCGGATATGGAAGAGCGGGTTCATCGCCAAAATCGACTTCATCGCCTGAATAATATTCATCCTCCTCGGACGATGAAGACGACAACGCAACACAAGAGGCCTCGGCAATCGAGACCTTACCACCAAGTACCCCGGTAATGGGACTGGGATCGACTACCCTCGAGCTGGGCATCAATACAACAGGAGACCCAGGCTGTGGTGCCTCATCTCTCCTCTCTTGAGCTGAAGAAGACCCTGGCTGAGTTGAGACCCCTGGAATCTCAACATCATCCCTTCCCACCAGGTCAGCCTCAAGTTGCTCAGCCTCATCAGTTGCAGTGGGATCATCAGCAAGCTCCCCTTCTTCTAAAATCGTGAGACCCCTGCTGCGCAATCCACGAGGGCGAACAAGGGAGGTTTCATCTTCCTCCTCCTCTTCCTCCCTCTGCTCCTCAATACCGGAAGGGACGGCCTCAGGCATCGAAGTTTCAACCCCTGAGTCTTTCCTGGTCTTCTTCGGGGCAGGCTCAGCCTGGAGAGTAGCGCCATGAGGACGTTTAGGCACCGCCTATCGACGCCGTCTAGCAGGCTGCTCCCTAGGTGTTGCTGCTCTCGGCTCCACCCCTGTCTCCCTCTGGCCTCTTTCTTAGCTGCCTGGTATTCATCGATGCCTCGCATGCGTTTGTTGGAGGCCAACTTGCTCTCATAAGACGCATTAATGCTCTTGATGTAAGAGCGATCCATTGAATAGCCAGGTATCTTGCTAGCCTGGAAGTACCAAGTGCAGAAACCAAGGCTTACATAGCAGTTTGGCGTCTTATGAGGCAAGCTAAAAAGAGCTTTTGTCCCCCCCAGCCACGCTGTAATACCAGGCCCGAGTACCTTCGAACAAATTCCCACTGAAGGCAAGTTGGGCGTTAGGGTTACCGACATAAAGTTGATCGTAACCGAACTGTCGGGAAAAACGATTCGGCATATAAGGCTCATTGTGCATGAGTTCCCTTGCCGGAAGAGCAGATACCCGGGCCGAATGTTAATAAGCCACCAGAAGACTCCCGATGGCAATCTCGTGAAGTCATCCTGACCTTCAAGGTCGGCAAATTTATCCCCATAAGATGCACCAGTAATATCGGGAAAGCAGCGGTTGAGATGATAATTCAAAACGTTCAGAATACATTTACGAACGTAAAACGTATAGAAGTGGGACCAGCTCGAGCTCTCCAGCCTCTGCACAAAAGGAACAAACCCTTCAGATTGAGACACCGGCGTCATCAGTGAGGGGCAGTGCATAACGTACCAAGCCATCAGGTACGTGTAGGGAAGCTCGATCCGGGGGTTGGGAGTCTTTACTCTCGGCCTCCCCTCCGAGTCAACCTCCGGTCTACCTTTTGAGTCGACGATGGCCTCCACTTTGCATAGGCTCTGAGTCAGGGCCCGTAATCCACTTTAGATTCCAGCCACCATTGCTGGAAGGAGAGCGATGGATCTACCATAGGCCAACAGGACCGCCGGATACACCACGTCGACAACAATTACTTCATGCGGCAGTGTTGGCACTACACAGCGCTTCAACCACAGCATGAGAAAGCCCGCCAGTAATGCCCGATCAGAAATGGGGACCCGGGCTTGATGATGGAAACTTTCAAAAACCGTGTCAGGTTTGAAAGTGTCTTCATTCGACTCTGTGGTATAAGAACTCACAGAGGCATCAATCCTCTCGGCGATTTCTTCGTCGGTGCTAGGGACCAGAATGGTCGCCGAGTGATCTTTCTCAGCTACACCGTTGAACAGGTAGCTTGCCCAGGACATCTGCTTAACTCCCCTGGTCCTCCAGGAGGTTATTTGACCGCAGATATGGAAGTGACACAGCACTTCCCAGTAGGTCTCATATATCTGAGGGCACTCTTTCGTCAAAAGATGAAGCTCCTCAGAAGTGGGAACATATTCTTCATAGGGGGCATCTCCCATGACCAGCCTCGAAACTTCATACAGTTCATGCAGGGCGAGCCCCATTTCTCCGACCGGGGTGAAGAATGTCCCCGTCAAAGGGTTGTAGTGCTCCAGGATCCCATAAAAATTGTGGGAACTTTGCGGGATGCCATACTGCACAGCCCTGACCGCATGACGCAATCCCACTTGTTCTAACAGACCTCCGAGTTCAACGAGGACAAAGCCCACCATCTTGCCCCACCAGACTTTGTCGGAGGAATGGACCCACCCGAGCAGGCGGAAGTCACCTGGAAAATCATCCCTTACCTTCATGAATTGATTGATGAAGGTAGTGCTGAGCTGAGGAGTTTCCCCTACCGGGTACTCAGACCTGAGTAATCCAGGAAACAAGCCAAAAACTTCCTTCCCGTGTCTGCCAGGGTGTACCTTCCTGGCGCCCAGTATGCCGAGAGAGACACTGGGGACAGATCGGGTAAGCTCCCATTCCATTGCCCGGTGGACAGACATGTGCTGGAGATAGGATAAGGAATACATTCTCCATATTTGGAAGAAAGAATTTCCTACCCCCTCTTTGGCGAAGCCACTTATAATCGCCGTCATGCAAGATGCTACCGTCCTCGCCAATGTTGTCCCCAAAGAAGAAGACGAGTTTCTTTAACAGAATACGTGAATCTGTCTCAAAATCTGCGTCGGTCATGATTTCCCGGAAGGTCCTCATGTCGACCTTGGAGATCTTCTTCCTTCACACCTTCGACTTATCGGTAGTCATAGGAGCAGTCTTCTGCAACACGAAGGTTAGATTGCGGTCAGCACCACCTACGTGCCCGAAGTGACACTTTTTAGAGAGAGGGTTGGAGGAATATCGCACTGCAAAAGAGAATAATACTTAATCAGAAAGAAAATGATTAAGTGTTTACAACTCGAACACAGAAATGACCCAGACGCGGAGATCATCAAAATCTGCGTCCAGATCCAAAGATCGCGAGGCTAGCATGGAACCCGCGTTTTGAAAGTCCAAGACTTATGAAAAAATTCTAAGTATTGGACTCAGACGCAAGATTCATGAGGACCAGCATCTGATTTCACAAGACGCAAGAGTCATAAGAAATCTGCGTCTGAATCTTTCACACTTAGAAATATTCTAAGTATTGAACCCAAAACGCAAGGCTCATTGGGGCCCTGTGTTCAACAAGCAGACGCATATTCGAGCAGATAAAAGAAGCAGAGGTTATCAAACCTGCGCCCTGTTGATCGACTCAAAAACTGCGCCTAACGATTAAAACGGGCTTGAGCCCGCGTTGGCGGTTCATATTCAAAAGATTTTAAGAGTTAAAAGAACTCTATAAACCCTTTAATGGTGGAAATCAAGCCTGATAGCTTTTATATACCTGAAAGAGGGGTTTCCTGCATGGAGGAGCCGCCCATTTGAGTCTCAGGAATGATGGCCTTTGAAGACGAAGCAGTATGCTTGGCCTTTGGTGCCATTGTGATCGAGGATCCGATGTTAGATGAAGGAAACGAGAACAAAGAAAGCTCCTTTCTCAAACCCTAACAGATGCACACGAAGACGAAGGAGAGTCTAATGATGACTCTTGAAGGACTGTTGCCTTTTATAGGCACAGTGATTCGCAAAGATACGCGGCGCTTGGCTCGACGCCTAATCACCGCCTGACGCGTGGACAACGCTTTAAATGTAGCGTGAAGTTCGCACGCCAAAAAGAAGATGTCCCCTCATTCTACAGGACACGTGGCAACATACTCATGGCACGGATTCGCATCCAACAGTCGCGTCTTCATCTCTAAAGACGCGTCCCTTCTCAACACGGCCAGAGTTGCGTCCGAAAAGCCGCGTCTTCATTCCAAAAGACGCGTCCCTCCGAAGATCGCATCTTTTCAACCCGGCCAAAGTCGCGTCTACCTCATGGAGTAACAGTCGCGTTTTCATCCCAAAAGATGCACCCCTATAGAAGGCGCGTCTTTAAAATAGTAGTACCCCTGCGTCCACAGAACTGGCGTTCAGTCCTTGCTTCTACAATTCAGTTCAACAGTACACTGGTACAAGTAGACGACTGTCCACCCCTAGTTTAAAGTACACCAACGACATACTCAAAAGCATCGGGGAGGTTTAGACTGTGTATCTAGACACTCAACACGATCAATTTTGGCGGCTTCAAAGAGTTCCACAGTACACTCACGAAGACCATACTCCAAATAAGATCAAGCCCGGAGCATTGTCAGTCCAGTCATAAGGGTGAACTCAGCTAGAGTCCAAAGTATTTCGAAATCCGTCCCAGCTAACTGCGGAATGTCGAAAACTTTGGAGGGGGTTCTGTAGGCTGTCTAAAGTTCACTAGAAGACAAGTCACCAAAAAGCAGAGTTCCAAGCTCCAGACGCAGGGCTAATCATAGCCACCCCTGCAGCGCCAAGGCGCGAGGGTCGAAACCCGCGTCTCAGCCAGCACTGCAGCACCAAGGCGCGAGGGTCGAAACCTGCGTCTCAGCAGCATTGCAGCACCAAGGCGCGAGGGTCGAAACTCGCGTCTCAGCCAGCACTGTAGCATCAAGGCGCGAGGGTCGAAACCCGCGTCTCAGCCAGCACTGTAGCACTAAGGTGCAGAGGTCAAAACCCGCGTCTCAGCAGCACTGCAGCACCTAGGCGCGAGGGTCGAAACCCGCGTCTTAGCCAGCACTGCAGCACCAAGGCGCGTGGGTCAAACCCGCGTCTCAGTTATAACTTCCCTCGTTTGGGGTCAATCACCACCACACATAATGAGGAAGTTAACCCCATTGTGGAGTGTTTTTAGGGGGCACGTTCACCCCTGAAACCTCTATAAATAGCCCCGTTGCTATGGAGAAAGGGTCGGTCAATTAGATCTTGACTGGAGAATTTTCACAGAGAAGGAAAGAGAGTCCAACTCTTCAAGTAACTTGCTGCGCACAAGTTAATCTTTGCCTGCGATCTCTTTGAGATTTCTGATCGACAGAGCTGTGTTACTCTGTCCACCATCCGAAGAGAAGATCCTCAAAAGTTCCTGACGTTCACCCGGTCAACGGAAAATAAGACTCACTTTCCATCGCCACCTGAAGAACCCAGCATTAAACAAAGGGAGGATTCAAGACTCAATATCCTCCCTCCCTTGTAGTTGGAGTATAAGTTTGTTGTAACTTTTCAATTGATTCAAGAAACTTTACACGAATTTTTCTCCCACCAAACA